>JAECUM010090533.1:0-75818 GCA_016617855.1 Megalonaias nervosa | reverse complement strand
ACAATCAATAATGAAATGACTACACTAAATACTAATTTTTCTAATCACTTACAAACGTTCTTAAATTTTCGTAGAAATATAAACAAATCTATTAATGACTTTTTTGGAAGTCCAGCGGTTGTAGATATCAAACTTGTTGACATTAACACAAAACCAAACGATATTGTTAGCGGAATTCCTGGTATCATTGAAAAAACTAATCTAGTAACAGAGTTACTTACTAAAATTCCACACAAACAAATTAAAAATATCGTATACACAGCAGCATCAGGATTAAAGACGTGGACATTGAGCGATAATACTCTCGAATATACCGCAGAAGTAACTGGGTTATACAGGCTAACTATGTACGGTTTTGAAGTTGCTGCGTCTACTTCATTATTACCAAGTATATATTTTAATCCTATATTGAGGTTGATAAGAAAGAACATCAAAGAAACATTTACGTTACGATCGAAGGAAGTACCCCCTATACGTTATTATTGGTGTATAGAATTTTTAGCTGATTTTCCTGATTTACTTACAGAATAAAAATCTGTAAACAAATATTATATAAATGAAAAAACATATAGTTGATTTTAATCATATTTCAGATAAAATTCCAAAACAAGATGTGGACGCTCTAATACAATATTATAGATATTATCATAAAAAACTTTGGTGTGTAAAAAAATGTTACAAATATTATAACAGAAGACTTCGAATGATATCATATTTGCCACTGTTAATGACTAGCTCTGGTATAATTTCAAGTGAAGCATCATTAAATCCGTTTTTGTTAATAATATCTGGTGTAGGTGTTTCTCTTGCAACAGCGTGTAAAAAAATTGAACCTCGTCTTGCGACTAAAATAAATGCTTGTAAAACAGCAAGTATCACCTATAAAAAATTACTTGATCAAATACGATCTTATTTGCGGGGTATAAAATATGATATGGACGATTTAATACGCGAGTTCCATATTATTGACAGTATGTTAAAAGATATTCTACCAATGAGAGTCAGCAGATATGAAAAAGATTATCATAAAATATGGGTTACAACAGTAGATGTTTAATTTTGTATAGCTTTAGTAATATCATTATCAAATAAAATATCAACCATATTGTCAATAAATGTCATCACATCATCTGCCCAACCCGCTATTCTCATATCATTTTCAGACGCGAATAACCACACCGACCCATATTTTGGTGATATATGTTATGCAACGTTTTTAATACAATCGCTTATTATTTTAGTTTCTATACCAGTATAACTTGAGGCTGCTCTAATCGAATTAAATCTCTTACAAAATTTGTTTGTCAGATCAAATCCAACATGTCTCTTTGATTGACAGAAGTACATTATATATAATATTTTCAATCTCTAATTAATTTTTGTCTAAATTTTATAGTATAGGGCTGTAAAGTAGTAAAGATAATTGAGTTGTTCCTATCTCAGAGACCCCCTACCCCAACAAAACAAATTTTGTCAGAAATATGTTAGAAAAGTCGTATCATACGAAAGTCATCATTTTAAGCTATAAACAGCTGCTGACAAAAATGTTAACGTATAACGTTTTGGGGGGTAGGGGTGTCTCTGAGAGAGGAACCTCAAATTATCTTTACTACTGGATCTTCAAATGGAAAAAATGCCTAAAATTTACTCCATGAAAGAAAATCTAGGCTTCGAATATTAGTAAAACTTTATAAAACTAGATTTTCACATTAATCATGCATATTGCCAATTCCTGAACTTGCATGGCCTGTTTCTATTCGATATTCAGTGCAACTCGTACAGAACCAGCTACACAATACGACAAACGGTAATATATTTCTTGGAGGGTGAAGTCTTGATTAAATAAAGGAAGAACAATTTTTTTTTAAAAGCGAATTTTATTCGCATCACAACAATGATAATGTCTGAAAACGATAAAGAAATCGTGAATAGATGAGTGTTGATTGGAACCGAAATTATGTGACAATCGAAGTGTGGGTGCAGCGTCCTTTTGCCAAGGTAGACTCCAAGCTAGCCCAGACCATGCAATGCATCCTTTGAGGCTTTAAGTGCATTTGTAACTATAACTATTTTTAAATTTATATTGTTCGATGAAGCAATGCAGCCGTTAATCGCTCTGACTGGACATGAGGAATAGAAATCGACTGAAATCGACAGTTTTTCCCTTAAATAAAGGTAGGAAAATCACTTGTTTGGGGTTCTGATATTTTTATAGTAGCTATAAGGAAATATGTAACTCGCAAAATGGAATTATTCTGCGTTGTGACGAGCTACATGCACTATTCCTTTATTCATTCATGATTCAGTCCGTCTCCCCAACTTTGCTCTTCTCTTCTTTTTATTTTTACTCAGTCTATATGCATTATTATTATATGCTCATTTTTTTCTCCGTTAACTTTACATTGTCAGAATCGTGCGATATTTTGCGAGACTGAACTCGCGTGCTGAATTCATACTGAATTCACGCAAATAAAAGGAACTACTTTCTATTATAAACAAACAATTTATTTCTGAATGAACTAAAGCAGATGTTTCATGGACTGCCACATACTAGCATATGTTTCATGGACTGTCACATATCAGCAGATTTGGCACATTCCGGGTTAACGTTTTTGATACAATGTTTCAGATAGGCTAGCTATAGACGCCAGACAGGGTCCTTACAAATAACATGCAAGTTATAAGACATAAACTGTCTTCTTTAATGGCAAAAATATACTTACAATTTTACAACTGAATTTCCTCAAAATGTACTTTCTTAGTTCTGCAAATCCAAATTACAAGAGCCATGTCATGGGTTCTCAAGGTTGATCACACATTTCGAATTTGTACTGTAATTTCGAGTATATTCTAAGTGCAGTTACATCCTCCTTACTGCACTCAAAATGAAATAAACATTAAATTCCACAGCGTCTTTTCGATAATTGCAATTGAAAGACTTCATATTTTTCCCACATTATGATGTGAATCATTCAATGACAGAACAGAAACATGCAATGCCGATGTCAACACACTTCTGCCTCGCTGTTTCAATACGATGTATTTCATGTAGAATTGCTACAGATGCTGCTGGAGTCCGATGTAAGTTACTTCATGTAGATAAATCCAGTCCATAATCACGAAACTGCGTCGAATCGACAAAAATACCAAAACATATTCATTCCAGATCAAATGGATAAGTTGTTGCAATGCGCATTCATTCACAATATGACTCCAAATTTCAATAATTTTAAGTAGACCAAACGCCATTTTCTTTCGAAATTTACGTCTAGCGCGCGACCAACTTCAAATTTATCTGGGCGGAGTTACGTGCGCATTAATAACGTTGTTGTGTAATGACGAATCTACGCTTGTGTATTTAGTTTGGAATACGGCATACATTCAGTTACTTTGTTTCTTGTAGTGTATTTTTGTTGATATATTTAAGCCTTGGGTAGATTAAGAAAATGAGCATATAATAGAAAGATTACTGCATTTGTATGGGAAAATATGAACTCGTTTTGTCGGATGGATATACTGCACTCCCAAGGTCGTGCAGTATACACATCCGCAAAGCTTGTTCATATTTTCCCATACAAATGCAGTAACCTATGATTATATTTTAGTTTTTTGGTATTAATTTCGTAGTACCATATGGACAATACATTAACCCTCAAGTATTTACTTGTATTCTCATATTTATACGAATCTTTTCCATTCATCTATTGTCTTGTATTTCTTGATGTTTTGGATGGATTTATCTTCCTAAAGATTTTGAGCAATTTTTTTTTGTTCAGTTACTAGAACTTTACTTTGAATATGCATTACATTTGTGTAATGAGGTACCATTAAATAGATATACTTGCATACTGTTTAACTTATCTTTTATTAATTCATGTTTAGACTTTTTGCAAGGGTTTATCTGTCAAAAGTTGCTATGAATTTCTTCATTCTGACATATTTAGAACTCTACTTTCCATTGTTGTACTGAAGTGGTATTAAATATGCCTGCGTACATGCATAACTACATAAATACATAATCTTTATCGTCCAATTAAATTGCAAAACTGTGTGCAGAATTAGATGGTTTGATGAGTATATGAAATAAATACATCATCTTCGCTAGCAAATGGTCGTCAATCCACTTCGTTCTACATCATCCTTTGTCACGTTTAGATAATTTAGCTAGCTGAGACACTATTGTGAACAAGTGCACTCTTGCATCTATTAAGTCCCTTCTCACAGCTAGCAAAATCAATTAAGCGAAAGCACGTTATGTGACCTGTTTGGTATTGAATAAGACCATTTCCATAAGGTCCAGATGCACTGACTCGGAATGAATAACTGTTGTAATGTTTAAATAGGAGAAACTTGTAGATTATATGTGTCGTTGTGTACGGTACCAACTAAAAATCTTTATAGGGGTAGGTACTGTAAGTCCTTTTCGGTCCATGCTCAGATCCAGATGAAACGTATAGAGACAAAAATATGCCCCTCTCTTTTCCTAAATTATGTAATGTGATTTTTATCCATGACTCCTTTTAATAAAGGAAACTGACAATTAAATTGCCTATAGTTTTCTTCTCCATTGTTGAACCTATATTCGTGTACTATAAAAATGCGTAGCTTAAAAGGCCCTAATCACGCATATTGCCTAAACATATTTATCCTAAATTATGCATTTGAATGCAATATGCATAACGTCAATGATAAGATTTATAAAACTTTTTTTTTGTTTTGAATCAATGCATACTTTATGTATATATCAATATTATGGTTGGTTAATTATCTCTGACACGAAATTTCGTTTTCATTTAAAACGCTTTCTGCATGAATTTGATTAGCACTGACTTTCTGTCGTATTCTTGCCAGAATTGCCCTAGAGAAAGCAATTGATCGATGTGAATATGATTTGTACATTAAAAATTACTGAATATTGACACTGTGCATAGAGATTAACTAAAGATGTTCAAAAATGTCAGCGAGAAAAGCTATTTTGTTGATGCATCGTTTTGGGGGAAAATATTAGTGTATATTATTAATAATTTAGACAAAAATATTTCTTATGATAATGACTGATCATAAAATTAATATATTTCTATCAGTTTTGAGAGAGAGAGAGAGAGAGAGAGAGAGAGAGAGAGAGAGAGAGAGAGAGAGAGAATAGTAAACTATACAGCGTGTGACGTACGTATTCAACACATACTTCACCAACCGAGGATATAAGTTTTGATACATTTATTATCAATACAATTAACGAACTGGCACTAGTTTCTTATTATAAATCAAATGGGTTTCAGGAACGAATGGTATTAAAAAAACAAAAATTACAGTAAGACAGATTAATACAAATGTATTTGTTCCAGTGCGCAATGCTTCCCCTACCTAGGATGTTGTCACCGACATCATTACTTAGTCATACCCAATGCGAACTCAACATTATTATTTTTTTTATAAAAACACATGGTATTTATCCCTTAAGCACCTGTATACTCAGTCGTTAATATAATCAGGAAACGGCTCTAGATTTCGTTTTTGTAGAAAATCGTGCCATATTTTTGTAATTATATCCCTGAATTACTGAAATTTTACATTAAATGACGTCGAAAATAAGGACGGTACATTATAAATATAGATATACACCACAGCATTTTATTTTTATGAAGTTTGTATTCCCGAACCATTGTACTCTAAATAAGCTAGGTCGGATGGCATTGAGTTTCTAGCTGACACGGTAACATGTTTCTTCTTGTAAGCATAGAAACATAGAACTAAACTTTGAAAGGACGTACACCAGTTTTATATTAATGTAAAATTGGCAACATTTCTGTTGTGAAAAATCTCCAGAATCTTTTATATGTCTTCAATATGGAGTTCATGCATAAATATAATTTACATATATTCACGCGTCTGTCATCCCAGATAAGTACGCGGGCGGGCACACACACACAAAGAATCCACAAGCATCCAGACGTTTTCAAAAGGGTTGTTTACACAAGGATAATGAGACTATTCCCCAGGTGGTGAGGCCCGCAATCGAACTGTTCGTTTATAATTGGATTTGAAAAAATTGAACAGCTATAGCAGATCGTCTCGTCCGATTTTAACGATTCAGAAGAACATGTACAACACGCAAAAGCATTGTAAGTTATAAGATGAAAGAAGGCAGATACATAACATTAAAAATACAGCAATTGAACACCGGCAAAGATGAGAAAGATGAGACACCAAATGGTTCAGTCCCAACCCATCAAGTTTTTTTTTGTTGTTGTGTCAATATAATCATTCTTTTCTTCTCCCTCTCTCTCTCTCAACACACACACACACACACACACACACACACACACACACACACACACACACACGAATGGTCATGAGCAAACGATTTGTACTAATCAGCATCAGCAAATATGGAATTATAAACAATAATGAGATTTAATATAAAATGCAGTATTTTAAAACAAATTGCTTTCAGGATTATTTTTAATCGAATTAAAATCTTTGCATAGATAATATTAGAAAAAAGACAGAAATAAAGAAATAATGCAAGAGGAACAAACTGAAGAAAAAAAGAAATAGAAAATGTATTTATATATTTAAATCTTGAAAGAAAAAAGCCCGTCAAAATCGTATATGCCCGCATGCAGGCTGGAACTTCTGTCTGACGATTGAGAGAGCCTTGCTGTATACCTGTACACCATTCGCATGCCTTAATACTGTGATATGCAAATTATTTTGTATAGGTAATTTGTTGCCGTTTGGGGTTCTTTTTGGGGTTGATCAATTTTTCCTTAAATTTCTTGTATCCCATTTTAAAACAAATGTCTCATACATGACTTTGTATTACAAGTAGAAAAAAATTTATAACATTGCAAAATAATCCTTTACCTAAATAAATACGTCTTCGATAACTATACTGTATTGTTTTATGTTTTCTCTATTTTATTGTCAGCAGGACATCGAAATATAGTCTTCTGCAGAGTATACTGTGAAGTTATGTACTGAAGAAATTCAACAAATTGTAAAGATGCATTGTACTATTGTTGTTATTATTTTTATTACGTTTTTGTATGAAAGCTAGAGTACAAATAGGAACACAAAAGCTTACGGAGATTGTGAGTGAAAGAAGACGAGAGAATCTAGATGAACAGTAAAATAAGAAAGAAGAGACTTTAATGAGTAATACAGGAAAAGATGATGAAAAACAGCGTCATGTTTTCGTGATGATGAACAGTTAGCAAGTCTAAACAGTATATCCGGGATGCAAAATCCGCTGGGAGGCATTATGTTATTGTCACATGATGAAAATCTGCAAATATGTAGGTCAGTATCTCATATCACAGTGTCATATTGAAAGTGAACTGTTTTCGTATTCTTCTTGCACAAACTATAAACATTATTTATATAGTACAGTCTAGGCATACAAATAACAATACAAAAATTATTTTAATTTGATTCCGAAAGCTAAAATCATATCTCCCACCATATATTCGCTCGAGGCAGTCCATAAAGAAGGCCGGTATTGCCAGTGGCGGAGGAAAGGGGAATGAGCGAATTCTTCACGTTGCTCAATTTAAATGAAAAGTACTTGAGTATATCCAGTTTTTAGTGCTTCTACTTCAGTTTATAATTGCGACCATGTTTTGCTGATTTCAAAAAGGGTGAATAACTTCTCGGATGAAAGCCTGACCAGCCCTTTGAACACTTCGATTATGTTGCCACGCCTTTTTGCTGTTGACACAACTTCGCCCCGTTCCAGCATATATGGCTTGTTAGGACTTGATAGTGACGCCCTGTTTCCCGAAAAAGCTTTCCCTTTTTCTTGTGTGTTTGTTTTTCCCATCCCTCTCTCTTGTGGGTTTTGTGTTTAATTTTGCAGGACTGCTCTTTGTTTTGTTTATCATGTGTTTTGAGTTGTCCTTATAGGTAAGTCGGTTTTCTTCCATTCCCTTGCCAGTGCTTGCATGGGTCTGGTTTCTAACCTTCCTACCTAAAACTTAAAATTGTACTCTCTTCTCTGAGAGCTATATGCACTAGAGCCGATTTCCACTCCTTTTCCCCCGTATTGGTTCCGCGTAGTGACTCTGCCAGAGTCATTTGGTCCTGTGGTGTGCATTATGTGTTTGTTGTTTTGCAGGTTTCTTTGTTAGGACGGCTTATTTATGTCAGATATATGAGTTGTTTCCTTATTTAGTTCCCTTGTTTTGTTGTGTTTTTTTTTGTTTCATGCATGCTTGTTGTGCTTTTTTTTTTTCTTGTTCTGTTATTGTTTGCATGTTGTTGGGTTTTATTTGAAAGTACATTGGCACTTGTTTGGGCTTGGTGTGTGTGTGTGGGTGTGTGTGTGTGTGTTATTATTTGGGGCTTTGGCCTTCTTGTCTTGGGTTTCTTTGTTTATCTAAATTGTTAGTCTTTATTAAGTTTTAATTCGTTGACGCCTTGGCATCACATTGGGGTCATCTTAGGGCTCTGAATGGGTCATTCATTCAGATGCCGGCTGGGGAAGCTGCAATAGAAAAATAGTGGACTTTGTAGTCTTTATTCAATAGAGAAAAGAAGAGATATATTGGTTCCAGGATGCATCTTTTCATCTGTGGACATAGTATTGTATATCGCTTGGGTCGTCATGTGGTTTTATCAACTTTGTGTCCTTTACCACTGTGTGGTGTGTACGGTTTGATGGGCGTCCAGGAGCCTCCATTCAAGATTTTATTACTGAGTTGCCTGTGTTGGATCCTTTTCCAGATGTTATTTTCTTCATTTTGGGTGAGAATGACATCGGGTTTTGCCACCCTCGTCAGATTGTATCCCGTTTCGTACATTTATGTGGTTTGCTCGCTCAGGCAGGAGTGCCTTGCATTATCTTTGGGCTCTATGTTGTCGCGTTTCGCGTTTCGCCCTCGTGGCCTAAGTGTGAGCCAATATAGTCGTGTTGCTCGCTTCTTAAATCGGGAGCTACCCCGTGTGTTCCTGCCGTCAAATTTTGTTGTTTTTCTGAAGATTCGTGGATTTCGATCTGTTTATTTATCTTCGGATGGAGTTCATCTGTCTTCCCTTGGGGAGCGGTGGCTGATGACTCGTATTCTTTCCAGAGTTAGACGGAGCTGCATCATTGGAGTGACTTCTTGAATTGGAAGACAGTGATAAAAGTGTGCTAATATGCGCATACGGGACTGGTGTGTTTTTGTTTATTAGACATTGATTAAAATTGTGCTAATGTTTGCATACGAGGCTAGTGTGTTTTTGTTTATTGCTCATTTCACGGATCATTTTTTTGACTTGTTTTGTGTTTAGGGAGTCCCCTTTGGGGTCGTTCGGTATGAAGGTGACCACATGTGGTCGTTTTTGGTTTTTCTTGGCCAATGGTGTGTTTGCTTTCCTTTTTGCGAGTCTTGTTATGTTTTTGTTTCTTTTGTTTTTGGAGGGTGTTGGCGGTACAAAGGTTTATAATTTGTTGTTGTCCGTTGTGGTGGTTTCTTGCGATTCAAATTCTTGTATCTCCATTTCCTGCGTGTCAATGGAGAGTGGTGCAAATGGGTTGTTGGTTTCGAGTGCTTGTTGTGTTGTTGTTTGTGCTAGTGGTGTGGTGGTGTTGTAGTCTTTTTCTTCGTCTACAAATAATTTCCTTGCAGCTGTTTTTGCCGCTTGTGCATAGGTTTTCTTTGCATTGTCATCATTGTTGTTGTGTTGTTTTTGTTGTTGTTTTTTGTTTTTGTCTTTGGGGCATTCCCATTGTCGGTGCCCTAACTCATTACATTTACTGCATGGGCGCGTTTTATGGCACCCTTGATACCAAGTTTGTGTTGGTATCCCGTTAACTTTGAAGAATTCTGGGATCTGATTTGTTTGTTTGGCGTCTACTCTGGTTATTATTTTTCCATTGTATATCCCCGTGGCTGCTTTGTATGTATCCCGTTTTACCCCATGGGTTGTGATTTTAAGTCTTTGTTCAAATCCTTTTTGTAGGGTTTCTATTGGTAGTTCCCAGGGGTAGTGTGAGATATACACTTCTGTGTATTTTCTCTCTAGCATCCTAGTTATGGGGTGGGTATGTGTGTGTGTGTGTGTGTGTGTGTGTGTGTGTGTGTGTGTGGCAACCCTGACTGCTTTCCCTTCTATGATAATTGTGTCCTTGTTTATCAACTTCTTGTGCTCTTTTGGATATATAAGGTAAAAACCTCGTCCAATGTTTACAAGTGCATCTAATGTTTCGTTGTTTATTCCCTTGGCGGCTAGTGCTGCCAGTATGGTGAATTCTTTGGGTCTTTTGTCGGCCTTTATCGCCGACATATCGAGGGCCTGGACCCAAGGGTCTCTAAATGCCTTAAAAAGGCGGCCCTGTTCTACATCTTCCGCACGGAAGTATTGGCGGAGAAATTTCTCCCCATTGATTCGTGGCTCCTCACTTGTGGCCATGTCTCTACTCTGATGTTGTTTAACAGGTTTAAACCTGGAAAAGATAAATGTTTGTGGAAATTACTTTTCTCCTAACGCGTTTTATGTAGCCGAATTTAATCCGTGCATTTCTAGCACTGTTAGTAACAGGCGGCAGGGATGACACGTCATGTCAGTTAATTGACCCATTCCTATGTTGCACCTTGACGACAAAAGTCAAAATTATCCACCGGCCGAGTTGTAATATAAACGAGCTTGACAGCCGTTAATATAGCGTATTTTCGACCAATGCAGCCAGGAAGATTTAATTTATTCTGAGGCTGAAATAAGCAAATGCAAAAGTTTTTATATTTCATTGGCTATTTGTTACGGTGGACATAATTCCCCCTCCACCCCTGAAAAGCAGGAAGCATTTATCGTAATATATACTAGTAGGTATTGGGTTTTCACTTAAGCTAAATGAGAGTAAGATCCGGCAAATTCTGTGGTGCAGCTTATTTCATGTTAACCAGATGCTCAAACAAGTTTATATTTTAACGAGTTTCTCGACCGCCCAATATAACATTTATTGCAGTACTGTAATGTTCAATAAAAATATGACGGTAAAGACCACCGAGTTAAGGTGGCAAAACTGTTGATGTAAATAAGATGCTCATTATCATAAAACGGTTAGTTCATGATGTACTATTATTGTCCTTTGAACCATTAACATGGTGCATGTTCCATATTATCGTTACCATCTCCTTGTTGTTTATGTACTTTTGTGTGGCAATAAACCGTTTGATGCATAAATCTTTACCAAGTAATGCATTTTATGGCACGATATAGCCTTAAAGTGGTGCTGCGCCGTAAAATCCACAATCGATTACCCATCCGCCCAACCAAAATTTGGAGGGTGAGATACTATTTGCAACACTTCTCATCCCGGCTGGACACTGACATTCAGAAGACGGAGTTGGTGGTATGTACTGCTTAATGGTTCAATGCACGTTTTATAATCGCGTTGGGAATAATCATTAGTAAAATGCACTTTCAAATGTTGGGTTTTTAGTATACAATACAGTATTTGCCAATGTTTGAAAGATCGACAACATTATTCAAAAAGGTGTCAACACAATGACCAATGTTTATCTGCGAAAACACCGTAGTATAAGTTATATGCAAATGCATTCTATATTTTTTGAAGGAAGTGAACATTTATTATAAAATGTAGATTGCATGGAATTCTATATCCTGTCGAGTACTTTTAACCAACATGCGTGCATCCCAATTTTCTATGATTATTTTTAACCAACAGTTGTACTATCAGTCGCCCTAATTTGTATGTTGTTACCTAATTACACTTTATACACACATGTACATCCCACACTGGTTGGGAATCTTTTATTTCCAACATATCTTTCTGTTTTTGTACGTTTATTGGCCGTTTGTTATCTACTTGTTGGTGATATAACTCTTCTATGTGCCGTTATTTAAGTTTGCAGTGCTATACGCCGTAAAATCCAATAACCATCCAGCCAGTCTTGAGTAAAATGAGTTCAGATTGGGGGATTTTACGTTCACTTCAAAGTGTGCAACTTCCTTCTCTGTAATGAATTTATTGTCACCACACTTTCCAACAGACGGTCCCGGCTTCTCTGAAGTCAAGATTCTATCTGAAGCAGCGCAACGAGAATTGCAATACAGTGTTAGTTTTTGAACGTGAAAGTCGTATGTAGTTTGTGCCGTATGCCATACACTGGTAATTGGGAACTAACAATTTAGTATCTCCTTTCCAAAGTGGCTTTCGTTATGGTCGTAGCATCAATGGTCATCTGGTTAGACTGGAAACATTTATTCGGGACGCATTTATCAAGAAGGAACATTTATTTATAATAGATCAGCTACATCAATTATTTAATTTTCTGATCAAAGTACAAACTTAGAAAAGACCTATGAGACATGGAAGTACGGGATACTAAATGACCTGCACGATCTGGGTCTAAAAGGCCGTTTGCCCTCTTTCATATCAAACTTTGAGACAGAATTCAAGGTACGAGTGGGCTCCAACCTCTGATACGCACGAGCAAGAGATGGGTGTGCTCCAGGACAGTATTTTATCAGTGGCGCTTTTCAACATCAAAATCAATAGCATCACAAAGTGTTTGGCTCCTGGTGTGGATTGTTCCTTATACGTTGATGATTTTGTAATATGTTGTCGATTAAAGCACATACATAAAATTCAAAGACAACTACAGCAAAAATATCAACAATATTCAAAATTGGGCCAATACTAACGGTTCCAAATTCTCCAAATCAAACACGGTATGTATGCATTTCTGTCAATTACGAAGACATCATGATGAACCTAAACTCTAGCTGGACGGAACACTATTCCATTTGTTGAGAAAACTAAGTTTTAAGGTTTTATCTTCGACAGAAAACTGACTTTTATTCCACGCCTAAAGAACTTGAAAGCTAAATGTTTGAAATCTCTAGATTTACTTAAAGTAGTAGCGCACACTGACTGGGGTGCTGAATAAAAGTCGTCCTCAGTTTATATAGAACGTTTATTCACTCCAACCTGGACAATGGTTGCGTTGTTTATGGTTCAGCTAGGAAGTCCTATTTGAAGATGCTTGACCCAATTCATCATCAAGGAATAAGACTCGCTCTGGGAGCATTTAAGACATCCCCATGTGAAAGCCTTTTCGCTGAAGCGAACGAACCACCTTGATCACATCGTGGAGAAATGCTTTTTATACAGTATGCTCTCAAAGTAAAATGAAATCCTCTAAACCTAGCTTTTTCGGCCGTTTTTCAACCAAAATACAAAACCTTACACGAAAATAAACCAAATGCCATACCTTCTTTTGGCATTAGAATATCATCCAGCCATGATAGTATAAAAATTGATCTTTCTAAAATTCAGAAAACGTCCATCTCCGAAACACCCCCCTGGCTACTCGGGCAACCAGATGTACTTTTTACGCTACACGATGGAAAAAAATCGAGTCAAATCCTTCTATCTTCAAGAACTCTCATCATGAACTCCTCACCGAATTTAAAAATTACACTAGAATTTATACTGATGGATCCAAGGAGGAAAAGGCTGCTGCAGCCTTCGTTAGTGGAAAACACACAAGTTCGCTTGCCAAATGGTACATCGTTTTATCAGCCGAAATCAGAGCAATGGACCTCTCTGCAATATATCTTAAACAAACGTATTATAAACAGCATTATCTTCTCCGACTCTCTCAGTACTTCAGTCACTACACAATAGAAAACTGGAAAACCCATTATTAACCAATATTCTCATCAAATATACTGAGCTAAGTACCTCCCACAATATAGTATACTGTTGGCTACCCCGCCATAATGGTATTAAAGATAATGAAAAAGCAGATCGCGCTGCTAAAAATGGCCCTATCCCTTGAACCATCAGATTTTAAAATACTGTATACTGATTTTAAACCTAGTATCAATGAGTCTTTACGTCAGAAGTGGCAGGCATCATGGTATGATGCAGTGAATAACAAACTTCATGCCATCAAGCAAACCCTAGGAGAATGGCCTCCTTCCTACAGAAGAATCATTAGGGAGGAGGTAGTCATTGCGAGAATTCGAATTGGCCATAACTACATAACCCACTCACACATGCTAAAAGGTGAAAACCCACCAGAGTGCGTTTCTTGCAATGAACCCATTCACTAAGCACTGTATGATAGTGTGTTTCGACCTCCAACCTACGCGCAATTAGTACTGCAATGTGCATAACATGAAGGGACTTTTTGATACAATAAACGTCTCTTGTATTGTAAGATTCCTGAAAAAAGTAAACATTTATTCTAAACTATAACTTGTATGCTATCACCTTGAGCATTTTTTTTGTAATGTATATACCGTTCTATATTCAATACCTTTTCATCTAAATCTTCATTAACATGCAGTATTTACATTCCCCGTCTGTTAGGAAGTTTTATACGTTACCTTGACCATTTTATGGTTTTGCTTTTAACTATTTTATTTTTCTTATCGCTGGTCGATAAGAAAGCTTTTATTACTTTTAATTAATTTTACATATAACCTTTTGTATTGCGCTCAATAGCCTATGTACGAGAGGCCTGAGAGGGATTGTGCTATTCAAAATGTTCTTGGCTTAATCGCCGTCAGCCTTGTGAAGCAAGTGTAGTTCAGGTTTTAATCAGGAAAATGCTTTGCGCATCCTCGGAACAACTCAGAATGTTATAATAAACTTCGTTTCCTTTCTAAAGATGTGCCATCACCGCCCAGATTGTCTTTTGGCTGTATACCAATATCCTCAGAAAAATAATTGCAAAATTTGGTTGAATTGGTAATAAAAATGTGCTGTAATGCAATAGATTAACTTAAGGAGTGAAAAGCTTACATGCACTGAATTAGTAGTAGTGGCCATGCGTAATTGCTGGTTATTTTGTACGATATAAACGAAACCAAATGACTTTATATAAACATATGGACAAACTGAAGTAAAAATTATTTGCGCTTGTTTTATGCATGATTTATCAGTATCACTTTAGAGCAATGGTTGGATGGTGTAGGCATAAAGAGCAAGGGTTCAATTCTTGAAAGCGGCAGAAAATGACAGGAAAAATATATTCATGTATTTGGTGTATAAATAGCTTCATCACTCCTCTGTCGTGTATAGACCATTAAAAGAAAATTGTATGAACGGAACATGAAAAAATATGTAGACATTTTACTTATTCATTTTCTTGTTATGGACGTTCTCCAAATTGATTTCATACTAGTAGCATGCAACTTGTTAAACCTAGACGTTTAGACATTGGACTGAATCCTAGATGGTGTGTTATACATTTTATCCCATAGTATTCATTGCAGACATTTGTGAGTTGCTATCTCCCAACAGCATACACTTTTCATTGTTGCCGTCATTAACACACGTTTCATTTTTGTGGTCATTACCAGACGTCCATAATTACAGTAAAATAGATCTCTTCAATTCATAGTGCTGTTTTTATCAGATTTAATCTACAATTAATGAAGTACTGAACAAAGGATTGATTTCATAGTTAATATATTTACTATTAGCAGCATTGAAAAAGTATATTGAAATTGCAACATGTAATAGAGTGTACACAATATTTCTCTTTTAATGCCATGAATGTAATATCCTATTTCAACAGAGATGTGCTAAAGAGAAGAAAATATATAGGTATTGGAAGGAGTATAAACCAGGATGGTATAAACCTACTCCCGTAAGGATCTGAAAAAGCACTGCTAAAGGCATAGGTTTCCTTTTCCTGTTCAACCACTGGCGCCAAATAGCCTTACTGTGCTGGTGCGCTGTAAAACCACAATCAATCAAGCAAGCAATCATTGACACAGCAGCCCCCGTTTAGTCCTCCCAATTCATTTCAGGCTTATCATGATTCCTTGCAGTCGCCAAGGCACACAGAAAAGATTAAACGATAAATGGGGAAGATAGTGCTTCGCTCGGGGAGGTGATTGTGTGTCATTAATTTTTCTTATTTTCAGGTCGTGCATTCAGTGTCACGCGAACTGGTTCAGTGTATGTTTTCTTTATCATTTCCAGCAGTATGTAAGCTTTTGTCACTTTATTCTCGGGCTGTTTGGCGGATAAAATCAGTTCTTGCTGCATAAAGTGCATGACCACAATAATAATCAAATTTCATTTGGAATTATGCATTAAAGCTATTTGTTGAAACAAGCTTTGATATTTGGTGAGGCATGCTAAAATTGCACAATATAAATACGTCTTGGAAAGTTGGTTGAAGACTGACAACCGTGCAATAGGACAAAAGAAGCCATTTTTTTGCACCATAGAATCAGCTAATGAGTATAGTGGAGCTCATTATTACATTTTTTGACATAAAGAAAAGGAAATGGGCAAATCTTGAAAATTTCTCGGACCCATCCTACAAACCATATAGAAACGAACACGCGCATTATCAAATGCCCAACTTAATGGGTTAAACGTTTGCGAGAAGATTGTATAATGTGCTGGATAGCCATTTTCCTTGCACCACAACGATAAACTGCAAAAGCATATAAAGGTAAATGCAGACCACACTAAGCTGACTGTACATTTGTTATATGTAGTACTATGAACATATGGTTTCATTAGATTCGTCTCGCTAACGATTTTTGTCAAATATCCGTTAAATGCTGCACATCGAGTTTATACCATGAGAGTGACAGAACTAAAAAATCGGGTTGAGTAGACTTTTCTCGAATTGGAATGAAAAGCTCCCGTTTCCTATTTTGAAAGAACTCTAAACTGCATTGAATATGGATTTTGTAGTGCAAAGTTGTGACAGCCATGACATGGTGTAGTATTCAAAACCTTGTGAAAAAGCGAAAACTCCAGAGAGGTAGCTTGCCACTAGCAAATAATGTGAACACTGCTCGCTCATAAAAATATTTTAATCTAGAGGGGCATTAAATTTACGAAGTATTGTATCTTTTCAAGGATAATTAATTAGTCCACAAAATGAAGTTTATATATATAATTTAAACATTTGTACAGTTCGCAAGTTATATAAAAAATATCAATACTATGCCAGCTTAATCCCAGCAATGTTATACATATGGAAAATTACTTCGAACATAATGGAAAATGGCTGATGTCTGTTATAACTTTCAGAAATGAGCGAAGTGCACTTTTGGAATATCGAACAATGGCATCAGACGTTGTACATCGAGATCGTTATCTGGCAAGCTCAAACCGACTCCTGGCCAGAATATTTTTTTCTAATGCTTCTACTTTGAAATCTTTTATCATATGCTTTAGGACTACCAGTTAATTTATGTCTTATTTGCTTGTATAATGTTCGTAATCTGTGAACGACCATATGTGGTGTACTGTAGGATGATGTTTAAGAAGTAGAATATGGGTGTAAGGCTTTTATTGTCTGAGAAATGCATCACTTGTGACTGAACGCACCCGTAAGATCTTACGATCCGGAATCTTTTCTAAATTTCTCTCGAAATTTTGATTAAGTTGAGGCAATTGATTCATTTTTCAAGGTTTTCTTTTTTTCATTTGTTCTCGTGATGACACTGAAGTTTTCGACACAGTTTGCTCCCAACAGGGAAATTACCAAGTTTTCCTAGTGGAGCTCAATGGCGCGAATCTCTGTGCTGATCCCAAACACCCAGCCGTTGGCATACTAGCATAGGATACATCGTTCTCTATCGACTGCATTATCATCAACGCTCCCAATAATGAGATTAATGTGGTGCACATATGCAGGTTTTTGTCCATTTCTAGAATGAGATCTACCATTTGTCGGAGAAAATATTAAGTTAATATTTAGTTTCATACACGAGAGAACTATAAGTATATCTGCAATACCAACTTTGGATTTTGGAACTGGTAAAACCATGGCTTCATGAAGTACTTCAGCAGGAGGTCCGCTTGACTTAGTTTCACATTCGTTTCTTAATGGTAACATGTGGTGCTGGAATATCACACATATGGGGTTGACAAAACTTAAACCAAATGTGTTAGTTTCTTAAAATTAATAATTACATTTTCATCCGAGTCTTCTGATGACTGACTATATTCTTCTTGAAGTTCAGTTTTCTTTTGTTGTAGGCCTCATGGTGTATGGTAGCACACTTGCCGAAGTGATATTGCTAGCCTGGACATCACAGATTTCCTTGGGCGTCAATCGCACGATTTGCTGTGGAGCCTTCACATGAATAGATTTATATCTGAAACAACTTCATTGGAGTTTTGGTGAGTTGTGAGAAATTGATGTCCTTTTTGAAAATTTATCTCCTGTGATTTGTTATGAATGATTTTCTGTTTGCCTTAGACTCGATTATAGGCTTGTTACAATTGCTAGCAAAACAAACCAATAAGCAGTAGCAGCTTCAGCACACTATAGACCCGTCTTAATATTATCTCATGAATATTAATGCATGACTCAAAACGAAGCTAACTGAGCATAGCTGCCTTAGCTGCTACAGCGTCTATAGTGATATAATGGCTACTTCCTACAGTGACAAGGATTTAGATTTAGTGCCGCCACTTACCATTTCATTTGTTGAAGCTTATGTCAAGTTAAATAAGAAGTCATCTGGTGAAAAAGCAATGGACAAGGGATGCAAGTATTTCAGTGAAGGATACATCCAAGATCTAATAAGAGGTAAGTGTTGTTTTCCATATCATCCACACTATGTTGGAAATAATTGTTTCACTGACACATTTGCTTTACACTCATTCTCTTTCCCTCTGTTAAAGCTATTTAGCACTCCTCCCCTAAACAAAATGTGATGCGATGAGAGATTTCCTACATCAGTTTATATCCTGACCAATCTGTCCAAGATTTTGACCCGCCGTGCCTCGCTACGTGTCGTAAGAGGCGACTTAGTAGAGGCAACCCGTTTGCCGTGGGTTGCGACCCGTGTCGGGGGAGGAAAGGATCCTGGTAGTTGAGCAGAGGCTTTCCAATGCAACACACTACTTTGGCCTCTATTTCTCCTAGACGGGTGGTCGGGATGGGCCCGGTCTCGACAAATCGGCTGGTCACGCCGAGCCCTAGGAGGTCTTTATTAACTCGCTTACTTCCTTTATCTTTGTTCTTGTATCTCTCTTGATACCACCGTTGCCCATAATTCTATCCCTTTAACTTTCCCTTTCCTATGTCTAAGACTTCCTAGAAGTTGGTGGCTTAACGGGTCAATCGGGAGGTAATTTTACCGACTGAGTATAACACCTGTGTATCCCTGGCACTTGAAAAGTGTGACCTTGTTGGGCTCCATGGTGGGTGGGGAGCACGGGTGTTGAAGTCTTTCAAAAACAAAAATAGAAAATTCAAAGAAAAAATCAAAGCAAAAGGTCGAAACCAATATCTGACTTGTAAGAAGAACCATGCAGTGTGGAATCATTCCCACGCTTCATGGTTATACAATCAAATGATGCCACAAAACCGATTGGTGCACTCTCTCCCTTTGTAATTGAAAAAACACTAACGGAAATGATCGGTACACCAAAAAGCGTCAAAAAGCTGTAAACAGGATGCCTGCTTGTGGAATGTGAACGACGTAGTCAAGTGCAAAACATCAAGAAAATAAAAACATTCTTCGATATTCCAGTCTCATCGTTTGCTCACACAACACTCAATACATCCAAAGGCGTCATTCGTTGTCGAGACTTGGCTGGAGTCAGCGACACATATCATTGAAGGGATGAAAAATGAAGGTGTCATTGCAGTTCGTAGAATACGTATTAAACGTAACAACAACCTGCAGGATACCAACACCATTATACTCACCTTCAATAAACCAATAGTACCCAGAGTGGTCAAAGTTGGCTTTTTACAAGTGAAGGTTGATGTATATATTCCAAACCCACTTCGATGCTATAAATGTCAAAGATATGGCCATGATGAAGACCGCTGCTCAAAAAGCCAAATATGTGGCCGATGCGGAGACCATTCTCACCAGGAAGATGAGTGTAGAGCAACTCCACATTGTGTCAACTGTGGAAAGGAGCACCACGCCAAGTCCAAGGATTGTGATACCTGGAAACAGGAGAAGGAAATACAGAGGGTTAAATACACATCCAACATTCCCTATCCAGAGACCAGAAAGGTTGTACAGGCAAAAACATCACCTACTGGCCCATCCTTCTCCTCCGTAGTTAAAATCAATCCTAAAGCAACGAAGGAAGCTCAAACACAGACAGATCCACCCGAGTCAACACCTCGCTCTAACACCCCCCATTACCAAGCACAAAAAACCACGGCATCTACCCAAACAACTTTTAATAACACCCCACCACCGAAGTCACCAAAGAGTAAAAACAGATCCCACGGAAATAGGCAGCAAAAGGAGTCAGATGACCCCATCAAACTGTATAACAGGTTTGGAGACATTGAGAGCATGGGCGCAGAAGATACTGCTCCGTGTCCTCAAAGTAGCTCCAAACCTAACAAAAAATCACCCCCGTACTTCCTCCAGAGAAATAATCATACAGACTGTCTCCGCGAAAAGTCTAACCTAGCTCCAAAATCCCCACTCTAATCTTATAATTAAGAATACCATCATACAATGGAACTGTCGAGGACTTAGATCCAATTACAATGAAATTCTTCTGCTTTTAAACGAATATGATCCTGCAATAATATGCCTTCAGGAAACCTTTTTAAAAGATACGGACAACATCACACTTAAAAACTACTCCCTGTTTAACACCTACTTACAGAATGTTGACAGAGCCTCAGGAGGGGTTTCTATTGCTGTGAACAATAGAGCCCCACATAGAATCATCCCTTTAAACACAAATTTGCAAGCCATTGCTGTGAGTGTCACTCTACATCGAGTGATTACATTTTGTTCTATTTACATATCACCAAACACCAACTTATTACCAAATGAATTAGACACGCTTGTTCAACAAATTCCCGCGCCATTTGTCTTACTCGGTGATTTTAATGCCCATAACATTTTATGGGGATCAAATTACATAAGCGACAGGGGCAAAAAGGTTGAAGATGTCATTACTAGACACGACTTGTGTCTATTTAATACCAAGTCTCCGACGTACTTGCACCCAGGAACTGGTACATACACATGTATCGACTTAACAATTTGTTCTCCTTCACTACTTTTGGATTATAATTGGAAGGTCGCTGATGACCTTCACAGCAGTGATCACTTTCCAATCTCTCTTAAGAACACCAACGTTACAATTGATGACACGATTCCACAGTGGAATTTAAAGAAAGTTGACTGGGCCAAATTTGAAACACTTTATACAGCTAGACTTAACAGGAATACCGTCCTAAACGATAATGATCGTATTCGACAATTTACATCTGTCTTAATTGAGATTGCACAAGAATCCATTCCTAAGTCCTCGCCGAACTGTAAAAGAACCCAAAAACCGTGGTTCACTAAAGAATGTAAAGAAGCCATTAGACAACGCCGAGAAGCACTGAAAAAATTTAATAATCGTCCGACGCCCGAAGATTTAACTCAGTACCGCATTGTTCGGGCCAAAGCTCTCTGCACCATTAAAGAAAGCAAACGAGCATCATGGAAAAAATATGTTTCAACTTTAAACTCTCGTTCCTCAATAAAGAAAGTTTGGGACACAATCCGCAAAATAAATGGGAATGGAAAATACAATTCTTTCCGACATCTGAAGCTAAATAATAACAATTTCAATACCAAACATGAAATAGCTAACGTACTTGCCGATTGTTTCTCCAAAAATTCCTCATCGTCTAATTATTCAGAAGCTTTCCGAAGATTGAAAGCTCAAAAGAAAAAAAAACACGGTTGAAATTCACATCGAATAACTCAGAGAGCTATAACCAACCGTTTTCATTGTCGGAGCTTATGGAATCTTTGAATAAGGCCCATGATACATCTGCTGGGCCTGACGATATACATTACCAGTTTTTGAAACACCTTCCAGAACCATCCTTAACAGTTCTTCTGGAAATCTTCAATGATTTATGGATTACTGGTAATGTACCAAAAATTTGGAAAGAAGCAACAGTAATACCAATTCCCAAACCAGGGAAAGATAGCGCAGATGCTACCAACTATAGACCTATATCATTAACTAGCTGCGTTTGCAAAACAATGGAACGAATGATCAATTCTCGGCTTGTATGGTATTTGGAAACCAACAATTTAATATCTCCTTTCCAAAGTGGCTTTCGTTATGGTCGTAGTACCAATGATCATCTGGTTAGACTGGAAACATTTATTCGCGACGCTTTTATCAAGAAGGAACATTTAGTATCGGTTTTCTTTGATCTGGAAAAGGCCTATGACACAACGTGGAAGTACGGAATACTAAATGACCTACACGATCTGGGTCTAAAAGGCCGACTGCCCTCCTTCATATCAAACTTCCTTTCAGACAGGGAATTCAAGGTACGAGTGGGCTCCACCCTCTCTGATATGCACGATCAGGAGATGGGTGTGCCCCAGGGCAGTATTTTATCGGTGACGCTTTTCAACATAAAAATTAATAGCATCACCAAGTATCTGAATCCAGGTGTGGATTGCTCCCTATATGTTGACGACTTTTTAATATGTTACCGATCCAAGCACATGTATAGAATTGAAAGACAATTACAGCAAAATATCAACAAGATTCAAAATTGGGCCAATATTAACGGTTTCAAATTCTCGAAATCAAAAACGGTATGTATGCATTTCTGTCAGCTACGAAGACATCATGATGGACCTAAACTCACGCTGGACGGAACACCTATTCCAGTTGTTGAGGAAGCAAAATTCTTAGGTATTATCTTCGACAGAAAACTGACCTTTATTCCACACCTGAAGAATTTGAAAGCTAAATGCTTGAAATCTCTAGATTTACTTTAAGTAATAGCGCACACCGACTTGGGTGCTGATAGGAAAGTCATACTCAGTTTATATAGAACATTTATTCGCTCGAAACTAGACTATGGTTGCGTTGTTTATGGTTGAGCTAGGATGTCCTATTCGAAGATGCTAGACCCAATTCATCATCAGGGAATTAGACTTGCCTTGGGAGCATTTAAGACATCCCCGTGTGAAAGCCTACTCGTTGAAGCGAACGAACCACCTTTATCACAACGTAGAGAAATGCTTTCCGCACAGTATGCTCTCAAATTAAGCTCAAACCCTCTGAACCCTGCTTTTTCGGCTCTTTTTGAACCCAAATATAAAACCTTATATGACAATAAACCAAACGTCACACCTACCTTTGGCATTAGAATATTACCATGCCTTGACAGTACCAAAATTGAACTTTCAAAAATTCTGAAAACGACCGTCTCCGATACACCTCCCTGGCTACTTCAACAACCAAAGGCACTTTTCACATTACACGATGGAAACAAATCGGAGACAAACCCTTCCATCTTCCACAACTCTTACCATGAACTAATCGCTTAATTTGAAAATTATACAAGAATATATACTGATGGATCAAAAGATGAGGAAAAGGCTGCTGCAGCCTTCGTTAGTGGAAAACACACAACAAAAGTTCGCTTGCCAAATGGTACATCAATTTTTTCAGCTGAAATCAGAGCAATAGACCTTGCATTGCAATATATTGAAAGCAAGCGTATTTTAAATAGCATCATCTTCTCCGATTCACTATCAGTACTTCAGTCACTACATAATAGAAAACTGGAGAATCCATTATTAGCTAACGTTCTCCTTAAACATACTGAGCTTAGTACCTCCCACAATATAGCATACTGTTGGTTACCCAGCCATATTGGAATTAAAGGTAATGACAGCAGACCGCGCTGCTAAAATGGCCCTATCACTAGAACCATCTGATTTTAATACACCGTATACTGATTTTAAACGTAGTATCAAAGACTGTTTACGTCAGAAATGGCAGGCATCATGGAATGATGCCGTGAATAACAAACTTTATACCATGAAGCCAACTATAGGAGAATGGACTCCTTTCTACAGAGCCGTCCGTAGGGAGGAGGTAGTCATTGCAAGAATTCGAATCGGCCATACGTATTTAACCCACTCCTATATACTAAAAGAAGACCCATTAGAGTGCACATCTTGCAATGAACCATTCACTGTTAAGCACTTTATGTTGGAGTGTTTCGACCTCCAACCTACGCGTAATCATTATTACAACGTGCATGACATTAGGGAGCTCTTTGATACAGTTAGCATTTCTTATATTATAGACTTCCTGAAGGAAGTAAATATTTATCATAAGTTATAGCTTTTATGGTATCACCTTAAACAGTTTTATGTGCTATATATACCGTCGCTAGATTTTAATTACCTTTCATCTGTTTTCGTTGTCATACATCATTTGCACTTCCCGTTGATCGGGAAACTTTATTTATCACCGTTACCATTTTATCGTTTTACCTTCAACTGTTTGGTTTCGTATCGTTGGTCGATACGTAATCTTTTACCACTTTTAAATAATGAAGGATATAATCTTTTGCATGGCGCTAAATAGCCTCATAGTGCTGGTGCGCCGTAAAAAATTCAATCAATCAATCAATCAATCAAGAAATGTAATATTCAATAAAATCTGTAAATGGATTTTGTTCTATTTACAGCAGGATACATCAGGCATTTTTCCTTTCCAAAATAATAAATGTGACGGCTTTCAACCAAGGCTAAATATAAATATATCCACACACCGAAAGTCAGAATGAAAGTTTCCTTGGACACCACCACAAGTGCTAACCCTGCTTTAAAAAAAAATTTAAACAGCAATGTAAGTGCGGAATGTTCACAATAATGGTGATCAGTGTCTTCTCGAGCCGCAGTTTCATACAGAATGCTGTGCATTATTCAAAGTATTTCACTTACAATTTCTAGTTTGTGATCTGCTTGCAATGAACCATTCACGGTTAAGCACTTTATGTTGGAGTGGTTCGACCTCCAACCTTCGCGGGATCAGTATTACAACGTGCATGACATTAGGGAGCTCTTTGATACAGTGAGCGTGTCATGTATTGTAGAATTTCTGAAAGAAGTAAACATTTATTATAAGCTGTAGCTTTTATGCTATCACATTGAACAGTTTCATGTGCTATATATTTAGTTCCTATATTTTAATACTAACGATTTCAAATTCTCGAAATCAAAAACTGTATGTATGCATTTCTGTCAGTTACGAAGATATCATGATCAACCTAAACTCACGCTGGGCGGAACACCTATTCCAGTTGTCGAGGAAGCAAAATTTTTAGGTATTATCTTCGACAGAAAACTGACTTTTATTCCACACCTGAAGAATTTGAAAGCTAAATGCTTGAAATCTCTAGATTTACTTAAAGTAGTAGCGCACACTGACTGGGGTGCTGATAGAAAAGTGATACTCAGTTTATATAGAACATTTATTCGCTCGAAACTAGACTATGGTTGCGTTATTTATGGTTCTGCTAGGAAGTCCTATTTGAAGATGCTTGACCCAATACATCATCAGGGAATAAGACTCGCTCTGGGAGCATTTAAGAAATTCCCGTGTGAAAGTCTACTCGTTGAGGCGAACGAACCGCCTTTATCACAACGTAGAGAAATGCTTTCTGCACAGTATGCTCTCAAATTAAGCTCAAACCCTCTGAACCCTGCTTTTTCGGCTGTTTTTGAACCCAAATATAAAACCTTATATGACAATAAACCAAACGTCACACCTAGCCTTGGCATTAGAATATTACCATGCCTTGACAGTACCAAAATTGAACTTTCAAAAATTCTGAAAACGACCGTCTCCGATACACCTCCCTGGCTACTTCAACAACCAAAGGTACTGTTCAGGTTACACGATGGAAACAAATCGGAGACAAACCCTTCCATCTTCCACAACTCTTACCATGAACTCCTCGCCCAATTTGAAAATTATACAAGAATATATACTGATGGATCAAAAGATGAGGAAAAGGCTGCTGCAGCCTTCGTTAGTGGAAAACACACAACAAAAATTCGCTTGCCAAATGGTACATCAATTTTTTCAGCCGAAATCAGAGCAATAGACCTTGCTTTGCGATATATTGAAAGCAAGCGTATTTTAAATAGCATCATCTTCTCCGATTCACTATCAGTACTTCAGTCACTACATAATAGAAAACTGGAGAATCCATTATTAGCTATGAACCATTCACTGTTAAGCACTTTATGTTGAAGTGTTTCGACCTCCAACCTACGCGTAATCATTATTACAATGTGCATGACATTAGGGAGCTCTTTGATACAGTTAGCATTTCTTATATTATAGACTTCCTGAAGGAAGTAAATATTTATCATAAGTTATAGCTTTTATGCTATCACCTTGAACAGTTTTATGTGCTATATATACCGTCGCTAGATTTTAATTACCTTTCATCTGTTTTCGTTGTCATACATCAATTGCATTCCCCGTTGATCGGGACACTTGATTTATCACCGTTACCATTTTATCGTTTTACCTTCAACTGTTTGGTTTCGTATCGCTGGTCATACGTAATTTTTTACCACTTTTAAATAATGAAGGATATAACCTTTTGCATGGCGCTAAATAGCCTCATAGTGCTGGTGCGCCGTAAAAAAATTCAATCAATCAATCTTTTTTTTATTGATAAACAATTAAGTGACAGAATTAAATATGTCTTGAAGATCGATGAAATTGATCCATTTGTAGACAAAGTACAGTCATAAAGATTTCAATAGTACAAGTACAGTATTTACATGCATCAAATGCTGGAATATGAGCATTTCTAAAGCTGTCATAAAATATGTGTATAATTTACATATTGAAAAAAAAAAACAAATTGAAGTACCAATCTTCCTTGTAAGCCAGTCATGGAGTCCATGATTAATCAACTATAAAATAACTGGCTTTACCTGCAATTTAGTTTCGGAGTTGCACTGACACATACATTCAGACTGAAAATTGCTATGATTAAGTGTTACGTGTATTCTCGTACAAAAGTAACAAAAGAAAAGAGTGAAGGCAACAAGCCTTTTAAATTTTAACAAAATTTATTTCCCTAGATAAGAAGATAAAAATTGAAAGAGGACTTACGGTTTGTGAAAATAATCCAACACTTAATATTAGAACTGAAAAATAGAAATCTTATCACTAAACAGTTCTAATTGAATCCGGGTTCGAATCTCGATGAAATTCCAATATGGAAGGCGATGACGTCAGATGAGGTCGTTGTACTTATGGCAACAGTTCCTCGTTGAATCACAATTTATATGTTCTGTTTAGAATTCCAGAATAAATTTCCACTAAATAGCTTTGTCCCAGAACTTTTATAAAGAAAAGCACTTGTGTTGTTTTCCAGCGAATATAAATTATTAAATCCCAAAAAATAGAATAACTTTAAAAACAAACTGGCATCAACATGAAAACACCTTGACCTCTAACGGTGTAAAAATACGACTGACAAATCTATTTGAAATCTGCTGTCTTAACCCACGATCTTAGATCATATGGTGGCTCACGTGACGGGGCTACGTGATCACTAATTTGAACAGCGTAGTAAAAAAATGCCATTTTACACGTAGCCCAGAATAGTCCTATCTAAGAATCAGATTCTCGCGCTGGAAATAAATAAAAAAGAAAGGCTGTTTACAACATGGCCAAGACGTGAGCCGAACATGAACTTGGTAATGACCAATCATTTTCATTCAATGTTTACAAAATCGGAAGCAGGATTAAGGACTAGTTTAGCTAAAATTAAAAATGAAGCAAACATTTGCGTTCTACACAGTTCAAAACAAAAAACTAAATTTACTGGTAAAAATACAAAATTCAGTAAAAATATTATTATTACTGTCACAGAATAAGGCAAGAAATAACTTGGTTTTGCCTTAGATCTATTTTTCACCTTTATTCATTGTGGATGCGTACAACGTTACCTGGGGTGAATCATTGTTTCTCCAGGTGATCGACTGTACTAGCATGTATCTCGTTGTAATTTACATGCGACGAGTCACAAAAGGCATGGTATACATGAGTATTTTACCCTGACTATTATTCACTCTTCTATGGATTTAAGGTTGATTCATTTCAAACTGAGGTACCGGTCATTTGGATTTTGTCAAGGAGTGAACGTTCTCCTTTATGTTCTCCGGCCATAGGGATAAGTGTTAAATTTATAATGCGAAGCCTATTCTCGTTTTAATGTCATATCGGGTAATGAAGCCTTTACTACTTCAGATTGGAAACGTTGTGAACTTCGGATTACAAGTTGCTATTACAGTTTAATTTATTAGTATATATCTAAAAATTAATTCAGAACCCATTATTATGACCAATTTGGTTTTTCTATAGCTGTTTAGGGTTGAACGTAGCTGTCCGTAGAGTGGCGTGCCGTCTGTACGTATGTGTATACCTGTCCATAGGGATGTGTAGGGCTGACGGTAGCTGTGTAGGGCTGAACTGACTGTAGCTGTTTATTGTTGTGTGCTGTCCGTACGTATACGCAAGTCTATACATGTGGTGGAACCACGAATGTAGGCGTAGCCAATACTAGGGTGCTGGGTGCTGTCTGTACGTATGTATATACGTACATGTGGTGGATCCGTGAAGGGTGTGAGCGACCGATAAAAGTGTGGGCCAACCCAAGGATTCGGTGAAACTGTGTGGTTTATCAGTTTATGAATCGTACGACTGTTCAAGTGTTAAGTCATATGTTTGTTCCAATTGATGTTTCAATTAAGGACACCATCAATCATTTTATATCACTTGAGATTATGTGAATCTCGCTTACATGAGCTTAATATAGGAGTTTATGTGAACCTCGCTTACATAGCTTAATATAGAAGATTATATGAATCTCGCTTACATAGCATAATATAGGAGATTATGTGAATCTCGTCTACAGTGTATATTTTTCGAAGCATATTTGAATTCTTTGAGTTTATTTGAATCTTAATGGTATTCCATAAGTGAGATTATGTGGATCTCGCTTGTGTTGCATAACATTAGTGGAAACGTATTTGCAGTTCCTGAGGTTATTTGAACCTCACTTTTCACACGTAAGATTATATAGATCATATTTTTATTTTTCAATTTGGGAATGTGTGTAGAGTGATTGGATCAATCGTATGATAGGAGCGGGAGAGAAATCATTGCATTTGTAATATATATATATATATATATATATATATATATATATATATATATATATATATATATATATATATATATATATGTATTCTTAGTAATTCACTATATAAATTTCCATTGTCTATCACATTGTGTTGTTCATTTAGTCCAAGAAAAGAAACCCACTCGGTTTCAATTCTGTTACAATGGTGTCAGAAGTGGGATATTTTATGTTTTTTGGATTAAGTGAATTATCATCATTTTGTTTGTGAAAGTCTACACTTATTGTTTAGATATTAAGAGTGTGACTTCCTTGCCAAAATAAGCTTCGAGTTGGTGTTTATTTGATTGGCTTCTCTAGGTCCGTGGGTCCATTATAAATACATATTTATTTTGCTTTGGTTGCCTTCATCAGGAAGATAAGGTTAGTCAGCTCTGTAAAATTAAATTTGTTATATCAGTCATGTCATCCCTTAAAGACTTGGTCGCTGTAGGCAATGAACTCGGGTATGAGGGGGGAAGTTTAAGGAAATTTATTCAGGAAGAACAAGCCCGGGAGAGGGATGAAAAGGTAAAGGCGAGGGAATTAGAAAGGGAAGAACAAGCTCGGGAGAGGGATGAAAGGGCAAAGAAAAGGGAATTAGAAAGGGAAAGATTGGAAAGGGAACACCAACTTGAAAAGGAGAAAAGGGAATTAGAAAGGGATAGATGAGAAAGGGTACAACAACTTGAAAAGGAGAAAAGGGAATTAGAAAGGGAAGCGCAGAAAAGGCGGGTAGAATTAGAAAAGCGGGGAAGATTGGAAATCATAGAGGCAGAGGAAAGAATAAGGCAACGAGATCATGAACGTCAGATAGAGTTACCAACAGCTGGAACAGGAGAATACGTTTCTGCCTCAAGTAAATTAAAGGGTCCTAAATTACCCCCCTTTGACGATGAAACAGATAACATGGATAGTTATCTTCATCCGTTTGAGCGGTACGCCGAGAACCAGAAGTGGAGTCGAAATGACTGGGCACTGCATCTCAGTGCTTTATTAAAAGGTAGGGCACCGGATGTGTACTCGCGACTCCCTAGAGACGATGTGTTCGATTACGACGTTCTGAAGGAAGCACTTCTAAAAAGGTACGAGCTGACTGAACAGGGTTTCCGTAAAATGTTCAGGTATAGCAAGTCCGAGAAGGGAGAAACCTTTGGTCAGTTCATCGTTAGAATAGCGAACTATCTTCAGCGGTGGATTGAATGCGGCAAAGCGATGAAAACGTTTGAAGGGTTGACTGATTTCTTGCTCAGAGATGAATTGTTGAACACAGTTGGTCGGGAACTAAGTCAGTTTCTGAAAGAGAAAGTCTCCTCAAATGTACAGGATATGGCTAAGCAGGCCGATGTTTTTGCCGAGGCTCATGGGGGAACCCAGAACGTGGTTTCAAAAGATTTAAGTTTGGAAACCAGTCTACGAGGCCGATGCCTAAAGAGCTTATGAAATCAGCTGAGGCCAGTAGGGCAGTTAGGGATACAGGTTGACAGGGTGTACAATACTACTTGTGTAAGGGATGGGGTCATATTCAAGCAAAATGTCCTAAAAGGAAGGGGCTTACACATAGGGCAGCCGTGGCTATACAGAGTAAAGGTACGCCTGCTCGTCTTGTGCAGGTAGAACCAGGTATGCCTTCACTTGGCACGTGTCTTTTCCCCGAAGCGCGTGTACCAACCGCGAGAGGTTTCGCGAACGGTCGAGAAGTCGTAACATTACGTGACACTGGTTGCACGGGTGTAGTGATCAAACGTAGTCTCGTGCAGGATAACCAAATGCTCGGGTGGGAGTCCCCATGTATGCTATTCGATTAGACGATCGGTCGCATTCCCGTAGCAAGGATCACGGTAGAAACACCTTTCCTAACGGGAACTGTTGATGCCCTTTGTATGGAAAACCCTATTTACGATCTGACGATCGGTAATGTTGAAGGTTCCCGTCTTCCAAACCTTGGCAGATTTCAGGATACCTTTGGCCCAGGCAGTGGAAACGCGAGCACAAACCCGACGAGAGAAAAACGCGTTTCAGAAATTAAAAGTCTTTGAGTCGATCTCTAGAATTTCGCGTGAAGAGTTCAAACGACAGCAAGAACGCGACGAATCCATGAAAACTATTGTTCAGAAAATCGCGTTCGGTGCAATTAAACAATGCAAGGGTGGGGGCAGCTAGAGATTCGTTCGGAAGAACGCGCTAATTCATAGGGGGTTTGTGACTCCAGAGGGTAAGAAGTATTGGCAAGTGGTTGTACCCCAGAGATACAGATCTCATGTAATTAGGGTGGCACATGAGTTTAGTATGGCAGACACCTGGGTAAGGCGAAGACCACCAGCAGAGTAGTCGCTGAATTCTACAGGCCTGGTGTTAATGGCGATGTCATACTGTTCTGTAGGTCTTGTGACGTATGCCAGAATACCGTAGGTAAGGGGAGGATCACAAGGGTGCCCTTAGGACAGATGCCATTAATAGATACGCCGCTTAAAAGAGTGGCGTTGGATATTGTAGGACCAATACAACCAGTTACGGAAAGGAAGAACAGGTATATTCTTACTCAAGTGGATTACGCAACCAGATATCCCGAAGCCGTGCCGTTACCAACTATTCAAACGGAACGGGTGGCTGAAGCATTGGTTGACATCTTCAGTAGGGTTGGGGTGCTAGAAGAAATCCTTACGGATTGTGGTGCCAATTTACCTCTGACCTAATGGGTGAAATAAGTAGGCTGTTGTCCATAAAACAGCTGAACACTACTCCATAACATCCGATGTACAATGGACTGGTTGAAAAGTTTAATGGTACCGTGAAACATGTGCTGCGAAAAATGTGTGCAGAACGTCCGCAAGACTGGGACCGCTATTTGAACGCGGTTCTGTTCGCGTACCGTGAAGTACCGCAGGAAAGTTTAGGGTTTCCACCCTTCGAATTGCTGTACGGACGAACAGTTCGAGGTCCGATGCGGATACTACGCGAACTTTGGACGGGTGATGTCGCGAACGAGGAAGTGAAAACTATCTACCAGTACATGCTAGATCTGCGAGAAAACTCGAGAGTACATGTCGGCACGTGATGAACTAATGAAATCGGGACGTAGATATACCAAGTATTATAACCGAAGAGCGCGAAATAGGAAATTTGTTGTACGTGATCAGGTTCTGCTGCTTCTTCCTACTAATACAAACAAATTACTAGTTCAGTGGAAAGGTCCCTACGAAGTTAGAGATCAAGGGTGACATGGACTACAAAATAGACATAGACGGTAATTTGAGGACATTCCATGCTAACATGCTTAAGTTGTACAATCAAGAGACAGAGCGACAATGTAGAAAAAGGGGTCTTAAATGTCGTTTGTACGGCGGTCATCGACGACGACGTAGTAGACACAGAAATCGAGGTTTCCCTTGAGTGTCCCTAAGGTGTTGCGAAGGAAGATTGTATGGTCAATGGTTCGGGACACTTGAAACCTCACCCCAAGCAAGTAGAAGCGATTAAAAACGCACTAAAACCAGACAACAAGACACAAATTCGTTCGTTTTTAGGTCTAGTGGGATTTTATAGAAAGTTTATACCAAACATTGCAGCCATTGCTAGCCCACTGTCTGATCTAACAAAGAGGGGGCAAACAAACAGAGTAGAGTGGGGACCGCCACAAGATAGAGCTTTTTGTGCGCTGCTGAAAAAGAAGTTAATCAGTGCACCTATATTAAAATTGCCAGTCTTAGCAAACCCTTTATTTTAAGAACAGATGCCTCTGAAACTGGGTTGGGAGCGGTTTTACTACAAGAGCAAGATAACAATAAGTTACCCGTAGCTCATTCAAGTAGGAAATCGCTACCCAAGGAGAAAAACTATTCCGTCATTGAGAAAGAGTGTTGATGATCCAGGGAGTCTATGTACTTCGATTTTGAAGAACATTTTGAAATTTTCCACGCCATCCAATTTCTTCGTTATCTTCTTCATGAACAAAAATCACGCTACGCCACGAGCTTGGTTTGCGTAGTACGTCATCAAGAACCCTCTATAAAGAAACGACACATGGTTGACGTCATAATCCACTCTGTACACTGTTATCTCATTACTTCATTAGTATGAAGCAATAATTTTTTTTTATTTGAAAGATAACTGTCAAAATTTGCACACATGTAATGCTATTAGAAAGAAGCATATATAAGTTTATGGTATGAAAATATATCCGAAATTCTATTATGAATTTTTTTCAAACGACGACTTAATATTTTTGTTCCAAAAAGTGGTACCATACCCAACGTTTTTTTACTTGTGGCGATATTAAAACCAAATTTGGCACATTCATAAAGATTATTTAGCTGTATATACAATGCTGTTGTTTTTATAATTTGAGCCAAAAATAGATTTTCTAGGTTTTTTATATACTTTTTAATTATAGAAATTTTTAGCGGGTTTTTTGGTTAGTTTGGGGCAAATAAGCTGGAAACACAGAATTGTTAAATAGAGATAACCACGTAAATGTTGCTTCGCATAGACTTTTTGTGTGGGAACATTTTAATTTACAGGGCCTGTATTCAAAGAATGAGAAAAGTATGACAAAAAATATTTGAACTTCCACTGTTTCAAAATTCACAATATTAGTACTTAATGCATGGAAAAAGCAAGCAAATGGTGTTCAAGACATGGAAACAGTTTTCTCTTTTAAACTGTGTTTGTCTCCCTCTTATCTGACAAAAGTTGTCATTTCATACGAAGGATGTCATTATACAAGAAATGTAATTTTCAATAAAATCTGTAAATGGATTTTGTTGTATTTACAGCAGGATACATCAGGCATTTTTCCTTTCCAAAATACTAAATGTGACAGCTTCCAACCAAGGCTAAATATAAATATATCCACACACCGAAAGTCAGAATGAAAGTTTCCTTGGACACTACAAGTGCTAACTCTGCTTTAAAAAAAATTTAAACAGCAATGTAAGTGCGGAATGTTCACAATAATGTTGATCAGTGTGTTCTCGTGCCGCAATTCCATACAGAATGCTGTGCATTATTCAAAGTATTTCACTTAAAATTTCTAGTTTGTGATCTGCTTGCAATGAACCATTCACCGTTAAGCACTTTATGTTGGAGGGGTTCGACCTCCAACCTATGCGTGATCAGTATTACAACGTGCATGACATTAGGGAGCTCTTTGATACAGTGAGCGTGTCTTGTATTATAGAATTTTTGAAGGAAGTAAACATTTATTATAAGCTATAGTTTTTATGCTATCACCTTGAGCAGTTTGATGTGCTATATATTCATTTCCTAAATTTTAATTGCCTTTCGTCTGTCTTCATTTCCTCCTACGGGTCCGGGGTTGTAGAATTGGCCCACCGTGCCTCGCTACGTGTCGTAAGAGGCGATTAAGTAGAGGCAACCTGTTTGCCGTGGGTTGCGACCCGTGTCGGAGGAGGAAAGGATCCTGGTAGTAGAGCAGAGGCTTTCCGATGCAATACACTACTTTGGTCTCTACTTCTAGACGGGCGGTCGGGATGGGCCCGGTCTCGACAAATCGGCTGGTCACGCCGAGCCCTAGGAGGTGTTTAGTTACTCGCACTCTTTCTTTATCTTTCTCCTTGTATCTCTCTTGATACCACCGTTGCCCCTACATTATATCCCTTTAACTTTCCCTTTTCCAAGTCTTAGAAGACTTCCTAGAAGGCGGTGGCTCAACGGGTCAATTGGGAGGTAATTTTACCGACTGAGTATGTCTTATGGGATGAATCAGGAGGTGAATTTGCCTACTGAGTATAACATCTGTGTATCCCTGGCACTTGAAAAGTGTCCCCTTGGTGGGCGGGGAGCACGGGTGCTGAATTTTAAATCCACCAACATGGATATTTCAAAAAAAAATCAACTAAAACGTACCAAAACTGGATCTGACTCAGATGACGAACCATGTGGTGTGGAATCATTTCCACGCTTCATGGTTATACAATCTACAGACGACTCAAAACAGCTAACCTCATTGTCTCCGTTTGTTATTGAAAAGACAATTACGGGTATAATTGGTACACCAAAAAGTGTAAAGAAGTTGAAATCGGGCTGCCTACTTGTTGAATGTGAGCGACGGGGTCAGACCGAGAATATCCGGAAAATGAAGACATTTTTCGATATTCCGGTGACCTCATTCGCTCACACAACACTCAACTCGTCCAAAGGCGTGATTCGATGTCGGGACCTGGCTGGAGTAAGCGACAAAGATATCATCGAAGGGATGAAAAACGAAGGTGTCACTGCAGTTCGCAGAATAAGAATTAAACGTAATAACAATCTGCAGGACACCAACACATTCGTACTCACCTTCAACAAGCCAGCAGTACCCAGAGTGGTCAAGGTTGGCTTTTTGCAAGTGAAGGTTGAGATCTACATACCTAACCCCCTTCGATGCTATAAATGTCAGAAATATGGCCATCACGAAGATCGTTGCTCAAAAAGCCAGATATGTGGCCGATGCGGAGACCATTCTCACCAGGAAGCTGAGTGTAGAGCAACTCCGCATTGTGTCAACTGTGGAAAAGAGCACCACGCCAATTCCAAGGATTGTGATACCTGGAAAAAGGAGAAGGAAATACAGAGAGTTAAATACACATCCAACATTCCCTATCCAGAGGCCAGAAAGCTTGTACAGGCAAAAACATCACCTACTGGCCCATCCTTCTCCTCTGTAGTTAAAAACAATCCTAAAGCAACGAAGGACGCTCAAACACAGACAGATCCACCCGAGTCAACACCTCGCTCTAACACCCCCATTACCAAGCACAAAAAACCACGGCATCTACCCAAACAACTTTTAATAACACTCCACCACCGAAGTCACCAAAGAGTAAAAGTATATCTCACGGAAATAGGCAGCAAAAGGGGTCAGATGACCCCATCAAACTGTATAACAGGTTTGGGGACATTGAGAGCATGGATGCAGAAGATACTGCTCCGTGTCCTCAAAGTAGCTCCAAACCTAACAAAAAAATCATCCCCGTACTTCCTCCAGAGAAATAATCATACAGACTGTCTCCGCGAAAAGTCTAACCTAGCTCCAAAATCTCCACTCTAATCTTATAATGAAGAATACCATCATACAATGGAACTGTCGAGGACTTAGATCCAATTACAATGAAATTCTTCTGCTTTTAAACGAATATGATCCTGCAATAATATGCCTTCAGGAAACCTTTTAAAAAGATACGGACAACATCACACTTAAAAACTACTCCCTGTTTAACACCTACTTACAGAACGATGACAGGGCCTCAGGAGGGGTTTCTATTGCTGTGAACAATAGAGCCCCACATAGAATCATCCCTTTAAACACAATTATACCCGTAATTGTCTTTTCAATAACAAACGGAGACAATGAGGTTAGCTGTTTTGAGTCGTCTGTAGATTGTATTACCATGAAGCGTGGAAATGATTCCACACCACATGGTTCGTCATCTGAGTCAGATCCAGTCTTGGTACGTTTTAGTTGATTTTTTTTTGAAATATCCATGTTGGTGGATTTAAAATTCAGCACCCGTGCTCCCCGCCCACCAAGGAGCCCAACAAGGGGACACTTTTCAAGTGCCAGGGATACACAGATGTTATACTCAGTAGGTAAATTCACCTCCTGATTCATCCCATAAGACATACTCAGTCGGTAAAATTACCTCCCAATTGACCCGTTGAGCCACCGCCTTCTAGGAAGTCTTCTAAGACTTGGAAAAGGGAAAGTTAAAGGGATAGAATGTAGGGGCAACGGTGGTATCAAGAGAGATACAACGAGAAAGATAAAGAAAGTGAGCGAGAAATAAAGACCTCCTAGGGCTCGGCGTGACCAGCCGATTTGTCGAGACCGGGCCCATCCCGACCACCCGTCTAGAAGAAGTAGAGGCCAAAGTAGTGTATTGCATCGGAAAGCCTCTGCTCAACTACCAGGATCCTTTCCTCCTCCGACACGGGTCGCAACCCACGGCAAACAGGTTGCCTCTACTTAGTCGCCTCTTACGACACGTAGCGAGGCACGGCGGGCCAATTCTACAACCCCGGACCCGCAGGGGGGGACTTACTGTTTTAGAGGAATATGCAGCAACAATGGCAACAATTCACAACGATTTTAATAGGGAACCAACAGGATTATTAATCTGAGACAAGTTGACATTCTTAGCAGCCAGTGCTGATTCTCTGGCATCATGTTAATGTCATGGTCGCCGAGTTGTAGATGTTAGATGTCAATTTTCATACAAAGAGTCAACATTAGAAGAATCTAGGACCCCACTTCATGTCCAACTGAATATGGAAGGGCCCTGAAAGATAATCATAAATATTATAGTCAGACTATTTCTCCACAATGTTGAAACGTGTAATCTTCTGTGTACACATTAAGAATGACAGCTATATTACATATTTCCAGAGACAATAACTTCATTTCTAGGATGACTGATAAAGTTAAAGTATTCGATTTAAACTGTGTTATGCCTGAACAACAAGGAGGTTGGAACACAGTGCAGTTACTTTCCTTAGCAGTGTAACTGACCAAAGATTTTACTGCTTATCTCATTCTAAAGATGATGGTAAAGCAGATACGATTGGTTGTGACAATCCAAAATGCAAAATACAATGGTTCCATCTGAAATGTATAAAAATGAAACGTGTACCTAAAGGACAGTGGTTTTACAAGTAGTGTAGAAAAAGAGTTTCTCAGTTTTTGTATCTTTCCGAACATACTGCGTGAAAAGTACAAATTATAGGTAACATTTATTGCATGCACAACATGCATTATCAAACATTAGATCTCACACATGTAGATATCAATACACTTTTGAACAAGGACTTTATCTTTACATTTATTGCTGTCAGTGCTTTCTTACTATATATCTAAATTGTTACGTGTATAGGCCCCTACAAAGTAACAAAGAAACGAGCGAAGCCAACAAGCTTTGTAAAATTTAACAAAAATAATTTTTTTTCCTAGAAAACAAGGTCAAAATATGGAAAAGGAAATGCGGTGTGTGAATCTATTCCAAAAATTATTCCTAGACTTTAAAAATACAAGTGCTATCACTAAAAAGTTCTAATTGAATCAAAGTTCGAATCTCGATGAAATTCCAACATAGAAGGCGATGACGTCTTCTATAGCCAGTTTTGTGCTGATGTGTCAACAGTTCCTTTGTGAGTCACCAAGAATATAATTCCGGCTATAGAATTCGAAACAATTTCTACTAAATATCTTCGTCCCAGAATTTTTATGAGCACTGGCATTTTCCAGAGAATATAAATTATTAAATCCCCCAAACTAGAAGAATTAAATTGGCATCAACAATGAAAACACCTTGAGCTCTGAAGGTATAAAATTACGACTGAATTAAAATTACTGAGATATGAGTATTAAACCCAACTAAAACGCAATTTCAGACCCGCATGATGGGTCAAGTGGTCACATAATTCGAACAGCGCAGTAAAATGATGTCAGTTAGCACGTAGGCTAGTATAGCCCTGGCTAAGAATCAATGACCACTGGGAATATGACTATTGCAACAGTGCTGTTGCGCCGTAAAATTAGAATCATTCATTTTAGCAGTGCCGTCTGCTTCTTACTTTAATACCACTCCAACATAAAGTGCTTAACGGTCAATGGTTCATTGCAAGCAGATCACAAACTAGAAACTTAAGTGAAATACTTTGAATAATGCACAGCATTCTGTATGGAACTGCGGCACGAGAACACACTGATCAACATTCATTAAGTACTAATTGTGAATTTTGAAACAATGGAAGTTCAAATATTTTTTGTCATAATTTTCTCATTCTTTGAATACAGGCCCTGTAAATTAAAATGTTCCCACACAAAAAGTCTATGCATTTACGTGGTTATCTCTCCATTTAACAATTTTGTGCTTCCAGCTTATTTGCCCCAAACTAACCAAAAAAGCCGCTAAAAATTGCTATAATTATAAAGTATATAAAAAACCTAGAAAACCTATTTTTGGAACAAATTATAAAAACAACAGCATTGTATAAACAGCTAAATAATCTTTATGAGTATGCCAAATTTGGTTTTAATATCGATACAAATAAAAAAAAGTTAGGTATAGTACCACTTTTTGGAACAAAATATTAAGTCGACGTTGTTTGAAAACAATTCATAAAAATAGAATTTCGGATATATTTTCATACCATAAACTTATATATGCTTCTTTTTAATAGCATTACATGTGTGCAAATTTTGACAGTTATCTTTCAAATAAAAAAGTTATTGCTTCATACTAATGAAGTATTGAGATAACAGTGTACAGAGTGGATTATGACCTCAGTACAGAGTGGATTATGACGTCAACCATGTGTCGTTTCTTTATATAGGGTTCTTGATGACGTACTACGCAAACCAAGCTCGTGGCGTAGCGTGATTTTTGTTCAGGAAGAAGATAACGTAGAAATTGGATGGCGAGGAAAATTTCAAAATGTTCTTCAAAATCGAAGTACATAGACTCCCTGGATCATCAACACTCTTTCTCAATGACGGAATAGTTTTTCTCCTTGGGTAGCGATTTCCTACTTGAATAAGGTACGGGTAACTTATTGTTATCTTGCTCTTGTAGTAAAACCGCTCCCAAACCAGTTTCAGAGGCATCTGTTCTTAAAATAAAGGGTTTGCTAAGACTGGCAATTTTAATATAGGTGCACTGATTAACTTCTTTTTCACCGCACAAAAAGCTCTATCTTGTGGCGGTCCCCACTCTACTCTGTTTGGTTGCCCCTTCTTTGTCAGATCAGACAGTGGGCTAGCAATGGCTGCAAAGTTTGGTATAAACTTTCTATAAAATCCCACTAGACCTAAAAACGAACGAATTTGTGTCTTGTTGTCTGGTTTTGGTGCGTTTTTAATCGCTTCTACTTGCTTGGGGTGAAGTTTCAAGTTTCCCGAACCATTGACCATACAATCTTCCTTCGCAACACCTTAGGGACACTCAAGGGAAACCTCGATTTCTGTGTCTACTACGTCGTCGTCGATGACCGCCGTACAAACGACATTTAAGACCCCTTTTTCTACATTGTCGCTCTGTCTCTTGATGTACAACTTAAGCATGTTAGCATGGAATGTCCTCAAATTACCGTCTATGCCTATCGTATAGTCCATGTCACCCATGATCTCTTTAACTTCGTAGGGACCTTTCCACTGAACTAGTAATTTGTTTGTATTAGTAGGAAGCAGCAGCAGAACCTGATCACGTACAACAAATTTCCTATTTCGCGCTCTACGGTTATAATACTTGGCATATCTACGTCCCGATTTCATTAGTTCATCACGTGCCATCTGACATGTACTCTCGAGTTTTTCTCGCAGATCTAGCATGTACTGGTAGGTAGTTTTATTTCCTCGTTCGCGACATCACCCGCCCAAAGTTCGCATAGTATCCGCATCGGACCTCGAACTGTTCGTCCGTACAGCAATTCGAAGGGTGAAAACCCTAAACTTTCCTGCGGTACTTCACGGTACGCGAACAGAATCTCTCCATTTAACAATTTTGTGTCCAGCTTATTTGCCCCAAACTAACCAAAGAAGCCGCTAAAAATTGCTATAACAGAAAAAAAATAAATGTCTATAAAATCTATTTTTGGTCCAAATTGAAAAGAAAACAGCATTTTATAAACAGCTAAATGATCTTTATGAATGTGCCAAATTTGGTTTTAATATCGCTACAAATAAAAGAATTTGGGTATGGTACCACTTTTTGGCCCCAAAAAATTAAGTCGTTGTTTCAAAAAAAGTCATAGAAAATACAATTTTCGACATATTTTCGTAAAATAAACTTGGATATGCTTCTTTCGAATAGCATTACATGTGTGCAAATTTTGACCGAGTTATCTTTCAGATATAAACATTATTGCTTCATACTAATGAAGTAATGTGATAACAGTATATAAAATGGATTATCACGTCAACCAGATGCAATGATGTGTAGTTTCTTTATAGAAACTTTTCTACTAAATGATTGTAATCAAATAATAATGTCCTGTATACTTTGTCGTTTGAATTCATATTTATTGTCTCGTAGTAGTTTGTTGGATTCATCTCATTTTCTGAAACATGGACTTCATCATATGACATTCCGAGAGTTGTGTCGTAACTGTATTCAGACCAGAGGATCAGTATCGTGCAAGTGTTCAAAAGTGTGGGGTGATCATCTCGACCTGCCCAAGGGTTTAGACCTTGATGCAAATGTATATTGTAACACAAAATTAACACACAAAATTAAAGGCTTTTCGTAAAAGTCAGTCTGCCACTTAATATTTTTATACCAGTGTTAAAATCAATGAATGACATTTTAAATACAGATGGTTGTAGAAATATGACTATTTCAACAGTGCTGTTGCGCCGTAAAATTAGAATCATTCATTTTAGCAGTGCCGTCTGCTTCTTACTTTAATACCACTCCAACATAAAGTGCTTAACGGTCAATGGTTCATTGCAAGCAGATCACAAACTAGAAACTTAAGTGAAATACTTTGAATAATGCACAGCATTCTGTATGGAACTGCGGCACGAGAACACACTGATCAACATTACTGTGAACATTCCGCACTTACATTGCTGTTTAAATTTTTTTTTTTTTAAGCAGGGTTAGCACTTGTGGTGGTGTCCAAGGAAACTTTCATTCTGACTTTCGGTGTGTGGATATATTTATATTTAGCCTTGATTGGAAGCTGTCACATTTAGTAGTTTGGAAAGGAAAAATGCCTGATGTATCCTGCTGTAAATACAACAAAATCCATTTACAGATTTTATTGAATATTACATGTCTTGTATAATGACATGCTTCGTATGAAATGACAACTTTTGTCAGATAAGAGGGAGACAAACACAGTTTAAAAGAGAAAACTGTTTCTATGTCTTGAACACTATTTGCTTACTTTTTCCATGCATTAAGTACTAATATTGTGAATTTTGAAACAATGGAAGTTCAAATATTTTTTGTCATAATTTTCTCATTCTTTGAATACAGGCCCTGTAAATTAAAATGTTCCCACACAAAAAGTCTATGCGAAGCAACATTTACGTGGTTATCTCTCCATTTAACAATTTTGTGCTTCTAGCTTATTTGCCCCAAACTAACCAAAAAAGCCGCTAAAAATTGCTATAATTAAAAAGTATATAAAAACCTAGAAAACCTATTTTTGGTTCAAATTATAAAAACAACAGCATTGTATAAACAGCTAAATAATCTTTATGAGTATGCCAAATTTGGTTTTAATATCGCTACAAATAAAAAAACGTTGGGTATGGTACAACTTTTTGGAACAAAAATATTAAGTCGACGTTGTTTGAACAAAATTCATAAAAATAGAATTTCGGATATATTTTCATACCATAAACTTATATATGCTTCTTTTTAATAGCATTACATGTGTGCAAATTTTGACAGTTATCTTTCAAATAAAAAAATTATTGCTTCATACTAATGAAGTAATGAGATAACAGTGTACAGAGTGGATTATGACGTCAACCATGTGTCGTTTCTTTATAGAGGGTTCTTGATGACGTACTACGCAAACCAAGCTCGTGGCGTAGCGTGATTTTTGTTCACGAAGAAGATAACGTAGAAATTGGATGGCGAGGAAAATTTCAAAATGTTCTTCAAAATCGAAGTACATAGACTCCCTGGATCATCAACACTCTTTCTCAATGACGGAATAGTTTTTCTCCTTGGGTAGCGATTTCCTACTTGAATAAGGTACGGGTAACTTATTATTATCTTGCTCTTGTAGTATAACCGCTCCCAACCCAGTTTCAGAGGCATCTGTTCTTAAAATAAAAGGTTTGCTAAGACTGGCAATTTTAATATAAGTGCACTGATTAACTTCTTTTTCACCGCACAAAAAGCTCTATCTTGTGGCGGTCCCCACTCCACTCTGTTTGGTTGCCCCTTCTTTGTCAGATCAGACAGTGGGCTAGCAATGGCTGCAAAGTTTGGTATAAACTTTCTATAAAATCCCACTAGACCTAAAAACGAACGAATTTGTGTCTTGTTGTCTGGTTTTGGTGCGTTTTTAATCGCTTCTACTTGCTTGGGGTGAGGTTTCAAGTTTCCCGAACCATTGACCATACAATCTTCCTTCGCAACATCCAAGGGACACTCAAGGGAAACCTCGATTTCTGTGTCTACTACGTCGTCGTCGATGACCGCCGTACAAACGACATTTAAGACCCCTTTTTCTACATTGTCGCTCTGTCTCTTGATGTACAACTTAAGCATCTTAGCATGGAATGTCCTCAAATTACCGTCTATGTCTATCTTATAGTCCATGTCACCCATGATCTCTTTAACTTCGTAGGGACCTTTCCACTGAACTAGTAATTTGTTTGTATTAGTAGGAAGCAGCAGCAGAACCTGATCACCTACAACAAATTTCCTATTTCGCGCTCTACGGTTATAATACTTGGCATATCTACGTCCCGATTTCATTAGTTCATCACGTGCCATCTGACATGTACTCTCGAGTTTTTTCTCGCAGATCTAGCATGTACTGGTAGGTAGTTTTATTTCCTCGTTCGCGACATCACCCGTCCAAAGTTCGCACAGTATCCGCATCGGACCTCGAACTGTTCGTCCGTACAGCAATTCGAAGGTTGAAAACCCTAAACTTTCCTGCGGTACTTCACGGTACGCGAACGGAATCTCTCCATTTAATAATTTTGTGTTCAGCTTATTTGCCCCAAACTAACCAAACAAGGCGCTAAAAATTGCTATAACATAAAAAAATAAATATCTATAAAATCTATTTTTGGTCCAAATTGAAAAGAAAACAGCATTTTATAAACAGCTAAATGATCTTTATGAATGTACCAAATTTGGTTTTAATATCGCTACAAATAAAAAAGGTTGGGTGTGGTACCACTTTTTGGCACAAAAAAATTAAGTCGTTGTTTCAAAAAAATTCATAGAAAATACAATTTCGGACATATTTTCATAAAATAAACTTGGATATGCTTCTTTCGAATAGCATTACATGTGTGCAAATTTTGACCGAGTTATCTTTCAGATATAAACATTATTGCTTCATACTAATGAAGTAATGTGATAACAGTATATAAAATGGATTATCACGTCAACCAGATGCAATGATGTGTAGTTTCTTTATAGAAACTTTTCTACTAAATGATTGTAATCAAATAATAATGTCCTGTATACTTTGTCGTTTGAATTCATATTTATTGTCTCGTAGTAGTTTGTTGGATTCATCTCATTTTCTGAAACATGGACTTCATCATATGACATTCCGAGAGTTGTGTCGTAACTGTATTCAGACCAGAGGATCAGTATCGTGCAAGTGTTCAAAAGTGTGGGGGGATCATCTCGACCTGCCCAAGGGTTTAGACCTTGATGCAAATGTATATTGTAACACAAAATTAACACACAAAATTAAAGGCTTTTCGTAAAAGTCAGTCTGCCACTTAATATTTTTATACCAGTGTTAAAATCAATGAATGACATTTTAAATACAGATGGTTGTAGAAATATGACTATTTCAACAGTGCTGTTGCGCCGTAAAATTAGAATCATTCATTTTAGCAGTGCCGTCTGCTTCTTACTTTAATACCACTCCAACATAAAGTGCTTAACGGTCAATGGTTCATTGCAAGCAGATGACAAACTAGAAACTTAAGTGAAATACTTTGAATAATGCACAGCATTCTGTATGGAACTGCGGCACGAGAACACACTGATCAACATTACTGTGAACATTCCGCACTTACATTGCTGTTTAAATTTTTTTTTTTTTAAGCAGGGTTAGCACTTGTGGTGGTGTCCAAGGAAACTTTCATTCTGACTTTCGGTGTGTGGATATATTTATATTTAGCCTTGATTGGAAGCTGTCACATTTAGTAGTTTGGAAAGGAAAATGCCTGATGTATCCTGCTGTAAATACAACAAAATCCATTTACAGATTTTATTGAATATTACATGTCTTGTATAATGACATGCTTCGTATGAAATGACAACTTTTCTCAGACAAGAGGGAGACAAACACAGTTTAAAAAAGAAAACTATTTCTATGTCTTGAACACTATTTGCTTACTTTTTCCATGCATTAAGTACTAATATTGTGAATTTTGAAACAATGGAAGTTCAAATATTTTTTGTCATAATTTTCTCATTCTTTGAATACAGGCCCTGTAAATTAAAATGTTCCCACACAAAAAGTCTATGCGAAGCAACATTTACGTGGTTATCTCTCCATTTAACAATTTTGTGCTTCTAGCTTATTTGCCCCAAACTAACCAAAAAAGCCGCTAAAAATTGCTATAATTAAAAAGTATATAAAAACCTAGAAAACCTATTTTTGGTTCAAATTATAAAAACAACAGCATTGTATAAACAGCTAAATAATCTTTATGAGTATGCCAAATTTGGTTTTAATATCGCTACAAATAAAAAAACGTTGGGTATGGTACAACTTTTTGGAACAAAAATATTAAGTCGACGTTGTTTGAACAAAATTCATAAAAATAGAATTTCGGATATATTTTCATACCATAAACTTATATATGCTTCTTTTTAATAGCATTACATGTGTGCAAATTTTGACAGTTATCTTTCAAATAAAAAAATTATTGCTTCATACTAATGAAGTAATGAGATAACAGTGTACAGAGTGGATTATGACGTCAACCATGTGTCGTTTCTTTATAGAGGGTTCTTGATGACGTACTACGCAAACCAAGCTCGTGGCGTAGCGTGATTTTTGTTCACGAAGAAGATAACGTAGAAATTGGATGGCGAGGAAAATTTCAAAATGTTCTTCAAAATCGAAGTACATAGACTCCCTGGATCATCAACACTCTTTCTCAATGACGGAATAGTTTTTCTCCTTGGGTAGCGATTTCCTACTTGAATAAGGTACGGGTAACTTATTATTATCTTGCTCTTGTAGTATAACCGCTCCCAACCCAGTTTCAGAGGCATCTGTTCTTAAAATAAAAGGTTTGCTAAGACTGGCAATTTTAATATAAGTGCACTGATTAACTTCTTTTTCACCGCACAAAAAGCTCTATCTTGTGGCGGTCCCCACTCCACTCTGTTTGGTTGCCCCTTCTTTGTCAGATCAGACAGTGGGCTAGCAATGGCTGCAAAGTTTGGTATAAACTTTCTATAAAATCCCACTAGACCTAAAAACGAACGAATTTGTGTCTTGTTGTCTGGTTTTGGTGCGTTTTTAATCGCTTCTACTTGCTTGGGGTGAGGTTTCAAGTTTCCCGAACCATTGACCATACAATCTTCCTTCGCAACATCCAAGGGACACTCAAGGGAAACCTCGATTTCTGTGTCTACTACGTCGTCGTCGATGACCGCCGTACAAACGACATTTAAGACCCCTTTTTCTACATTGTCGCTCTGTCTCTTGATGTACAACTTAAGCATCTTAGCATGGAATGTCCTCAAATTACCGTCTATGTCTATCTTATAGTCCATGTCACCCATGATCTCTTTAACTTCGTAGGGACCTTTCCACTGAACTAGTAATTTGTTTGTATTAGTAGGAAGCAGCAGCAGAACCTGATCACCTACAACAAATTTCCTATTTCGCGCTCTACGGTTATAATACTTGGCATATCTACGTCCCGATTTCATTAGTTCATCACGTGCCATCTGACATGTACTCTCGAGTTTTTTCTCGCAGATCTAGCATGTACTGGTAGGTAGTTTTATTTCCTCGTTCGCGACATCACCCGTCCAAAGTTCGCACAGTATCCGCATCGGACCTCGAACTGTTCGTCCGTACAGCAATTCGAAGGTTGAAAACCCTAAACTTTCCTGCGGTACTTCACGGTACGCGAACGGAATCTCTCCATTTAATAATTTTGTGTTCAGCTTATTTGCCCCAAACTAACCAAAGAAGCCGCTAAAAATTGCTATAACATAAAAATAATAAATATCTATAAAATCTATTTTTGGTCCAAATTGAAAAGAAAACAGCATTTTATAAACAGCTAAATGATCTTTATGAATGTGCCAAATTTGGTTTTAATATCGCTACAAATAAAAAAGGTTGGGTGTGGTACCACTTTTTGGCACAAAAAAATTAAGTCGTTGTTTCAAAAAAATTCATAGAAAATACAATTTCGGACATATTTTCATAAAATAAACTTGGATATGCTTCTTTCGAATAGCATTACATGTGTGCAAATTTTGACCGAGTTATCTTTCAGATATAAACATTATTGCTTCATACTAATGAAGTAATGTGATAACAGTATATAAAATGGATTATCACGTCAACCAGATGCAATGATGTGTAGTTTCTTTATAGAAACTTTTCTACTAAATGATTGTAATCAAATAATAATGTCCTGTATACTTTGTCGTTTGAATTCATATTTATTGTCTCGTAGTAGTTTGTTGGATTCATCTCATTTTCTGAAACATGGACTTCATCATATGACATTCCGAGAGTTGTGTCGTAACTGTATTCAGACCAGAGGATCAGTATCGTGCAAGTGTTCAAAAGTGTGGGGGGATCATCTCGACCTGCCCAAGGGTTTAGACCTTGATGCAAATGTATATTGTAACACAAAATTAACACACAAAATTAAAGGCTTTTCGTAAAAGTCAGTCTGCAACTTAATATTTTTATACCAGTGTTAAAATCAATGAATGACATTTTAAATACAGATGGTTGTAGAAATATGACTATTTCAACAGTGCTGTTGCGCCGTAAAATTAGAATCATTCATTTTAGCAGTGCCGTCTGCTTCTTACTTTAATACCACTCCAACATAAAGTGCTTAACGGTCAATGGTTCATTGCAAGCAGATGACAAACTAGAAACTTAAGTGAAATACTTTGAATAATGCACAGCATTCTGTATGGAACTGCGGCACGAGAACACACTGATCAACATTACTGTGAACATTCCGCACTTACATTGCTGTTTAAATTTTTTTTTTTTTAAGCAGGGTTAGCACTTGTGGTGGTGTCCAAGGAAACTTTCATTCTGACTTTCGGTGTGTGGATATATTTATATTTAGCCTTGATTGGAAGCTGTCACATTTAGTAGTTTGGAAAGGAAAAATGCCTGATGTATCCTGCTGTAAATACAACAAAATCCATTTACAGATTTTATTGAATATTACATGTCTTGTATAATGACATGCTTCGTATGAAATGACAACTTTTCTCAGACAAGAGGGAGACAAACACAGTTTAAAAAAGAAAACTATTTCTATGTCTTGAACACTATTTGCTTACTTTTTCCATGCATTAAGTACTAATATTGTGAATTTTGAAACAATGGAAGTTCAAATATTTTTTGTCATAATTTTCTCATTCTTTGAATACAGGCCCTGTAAATTAAAATGTTCCCACACAAAAAGTCTATGCGAAGCAACATTTACGTGGTTATCTCTCCATTTAACAATTTTGTGCTTCTAGCTTATTTGCCCCAAACTAACCAAAAAAGCCGCTAAAAATTGCTATAATTAAAAAGTATATAAAAACCTAGAAAACCTATTTTTGGTTCAAATTATAAAAACAACAGCATTGTATAAACAGCTAAATAATCTTTATGAGTATGCCAAATTTGGTTTTAATATCGCTACAAATAAAAAAACGTTGGGTATGGTACAACTTTTTGGAACAAAAATATTAAGTCGACGTTGTTTGAACAAAATTCATAAAAATAGAATTTCGGATATATTTTCATACCATAAACTTATATATGCTTCTTTTTAATAGCATTACATGTGTGCAAATTTTGACAGTTATCTTTCAAATAAAAAAATTATTGCTTCATACTAATGAAGTAATGAGATAACAGTGTACAGAGTGGATTATGACGTCAACCATGTGTCGTTTCTTTATAGAGGGTTCTTGATGACGTACTACGCAAACCAAGCTCGTGGCGTAGCGTGATTTTTGTTCACGAAGAAGATAACGTAGAAATTGGATGGCGAGGAAAATTTCAAAATGTTCTTCAAAATCGAAGTACATAGACTCCCTGGATCATCAACACTCTTTCTCAATGACGGAATAGTTTTTCTCCTTGGGTAGCGATTTCCTACTTGAATAAGGTACGGGTAACTTATTATTATCTTGCTCTTGTAGTAAAACCGCTCCCAACCCAGTTTCAGAGGCATCTGTTCTTAAAATAAAGGGTTTGCTAAGACTGGCAATTTTAATATAGGTGCACTGATTAACTTCTTTTTCACCGCACAAAAAGCTCTATCTTGTGGCGGTCCCCACTCTACTCTGTTTGGTTGCCCCTTCTTTGTCAGATCAGACAGTGGGCTAGCAATGGCTGCAAAGTTTGGTATAAACTTTCTATAAAATCCCACTAGACCTAAAAACGAACGAATTTGTGTCTTGTTGTCTGGTTTTGGTGCGTTTTTAATCGCTTCTACTTGCTTGGGGTGAGGTTTCAAGTTTCCCGAACCATTGACCATACAATCTTCCTTCGCAACACCTTAGGGACACTCAAGGGAAACCTCGATTTCTGTGTCTACTACGTCGTCGTCGATGACCGCCGTACAAACGACATTTAAGACCCCTTTTTCTACATTGTCGCTCTGTCTCTTGATGTACAACTTAAGCATCTTAGCATGAAATGTCCTCAAATTACCGTCTATGTCTATCTTATAGTCCATGTCACCCATGATCTCTTTAACTTCGTAGGGACCTTTCCACTGAACTAGTAATTTGTTTGTATTAGTAGGAAGAAGCAGCAGAACCTGATTACCTACAACAAATTTCCTATTTAGCGCTCTACGGTTACAATACTTGGTATATCTACGTCCCGATTTCATTAGTTCATCACGTGCCATCTGACATGTACTCTCGAGTTTTTCTCGCAGATCTAGCATGTACTGGTAGGTAGTTTTTATTTCCTCGTTCGCGACATCACCCGTCCAAAGTTCGCGTAGTATCCGCATCGGACCTCGAACTGTTCGTCCGTACAGCAATTCGAAGGTTGAAAACCCTAAACTTTCCTGCGGTACTTCACGGTACGCGAACAGAATCTCGCCATTTAACAATCTTGTTTCCAGCTTATTTGCCCCAAACTAACCAAAGTCGCCGCTAAAAATTGCTATAACATAAAAAAATAAATATCTATAAAATCTATTTTTGGTCCAAATTGAAAAGAAAACAGCATTTTATAAACAGCAAAATGATCTTTATGAATGTGCCAAATTTGGTTTTAATATCGCTACAAATAAAAAAAAAAAACGGTGCGTATGGTAGCACTTTTTGGCACAAAAAAATTAAGTCGACGATGTTTGAAAAAAAATTCATAAAAATACAATTTCAGACATATTTTCATAAAATAAACTTTTATATGCTTCTTTCTAATAGCATTACATGTGTGCAAATTTTGACAGTTATCTTTCGAGTAAAATCATTATTGCTTCATACTAATGAAGTAATGTGATAACAGTGTATGCTTTGGCGCTTGAATTCATATTTATTGTCTCATAGTAGTTTGTTGGATTCATCTCATTTTCTGAAACATGGACTCTTGATATGACATTCCGTGAGAGGCGTGACATAACTGTATTCAGACCAGAGAATCAAGGTAATTCATATGCTACATGTACGACACTATTGGCATCAAATTTGCTTCTCCACACTGAGTGCAGTCGTCAGATTTCCCAACTTTATTGACATGTTTAGAGGTGTACTTGGGGCGGTATTATGCAAGTGTTCAAAAGGAGGGGGGGTGGAGATCATCTCGACCTGCTCAAGGGTCTAGACTTGATGAAAATGGATATTGTAACACACAAAATTAAAGGCTTTTGTAAAAATCAGTCTGCCACTTAATATGTTTATACCAGTGCTAAAATCAATGGATGACATTTTAAATACAGATGGCTGTAGAAATATGACTATTTTAACAGTACTGCTGCGTCGTAAAATTAGAATCAATCATTCATTTTAGCAGTGCGGTCTGGTTCTTACCTTTAATACCGATATATTTACACAATTCGTTATGCTTTATAGAAATAGTTTTCATCGTACTGCAATGCTGTCTTTGTTAATCATCACTGGTCTTGCTGTACCATCATTTTTGGAGAAAAAAACAAAACAGTAAGACTTCGAATACGGATGGAGAATTTAGATTACACTAAAGAAAACTAAACGCTAATTTGTTGTGACCCACATACAGATTGATTTCGTCGCCATCTGATATTTAGTTCTCAATTCCACGTATCTTATTTTACATCCGGGATAATCTGTTCTCTTGATATTAGTACTAATCATTCGAACGGTTTTGTTTTTATGGAAAGAGAATAAGATGTTTCAAACTGTAGAATATAAGGTGTGCATCGAGCCGTAGCCATACAGAATAGTACATTACAAACAAGTTGTGTTGATGCATTCGTTTGCTACCACGAACGGAAGGCGGCTATGTATTACACTATCCTATAGGTTTAATTGATCGTGTAAATCTTTCTTACCTACATATTTTGTTACCCAGTTATTCAATAAATAATACACAGTGTATCCTCTAGAAGTGCAAAGACGGAGTCAAAAATCCCCTTGTTGTCAAAACTGGAGGTCAGACTGAGTAAAAAAAAATCGAATTTTGTTATTAAAACTGGTTGTCAAATTAAACGATTGGGGGTCTCTGAATCACAAATGAGGGTAAAGGGAAACTGATACCGAGATGTTACGATGCTAAATACTATATCAAACACTAAAATCTGAAAAAAAAGGTTATACAAAAATTTACCTCGATGTAATAAGACTGTATTATATAACATTTTCTAAACTCGTCTTGAATAGGTCAGGTTTTACTGGATTTGCATACATAATCTGACCGTGTCAAACCAGCATGGTTCAATTAGCACTTATGCGCTAATCTGCATAATCTTAAAACTGTAGAAGGTATGGTATTTATATTGATAGGAATTAAAATAGAGACAAATCCCTACACAACGGTATATTCCACACTAGGTTATCTTTATGTGTTCTTATTCTAGTACGAACGGATGGCAGCATGCTATTGCACCATCAGAGAGGCATAATGGATCATCATTGTTTTTATTACCCATTATTTATCTTATCCCCTTATCACATAAATAGTAAATATAGTAGAGATTTCAAGTTACATGGCAGTATCTCAAACACTGAAATCGAAACAGGCATTTTAAAAATATACCAGTTTGTGATCAACCCATACTATGTAAGTAGTAATAATGGGCGATTCAGGGACAATGGGAAAATATATTACAGACCCCCCCCCCGGCCTGTTTACTGACATGATTTATACGGACAAATGGCACACCCTGGGGTACTTTACGGACAATGGGAATTTTGTATAGGGACTATAGGAATGGAACAGGTGGGATGACGTCACGGTACTAGACACTTGCAACAATGTAGCAAGTACCGTGACATCACTCCACCTTTTCCATTCCGATTGTCCTTATACAAAGTTTTGTGCATTGGCGTTCGTTTCTGTGGATAGTATATTGTATGTTTTATGCATTGGCGTTCGTTTCCATAGATTAATAAACATCAGTCTATCATACCCAAATCATTCAACCGACTAAAAAAAATTTAGGTAAGAGAATAATGTTTTTGGGAATTAAACATAAATTATACAATCGAATAAAAAATTTTTAGGCAAGAAAGAATAAATATCTTCTCGAGACATATGAAAGTGGCCCTGAAAAGGGCCTTTGGGTTCTTCTTCTTCTATTGTCTCCACTTCCTCAATCAGTTCTTCATTTTTTTCAATGATTCCTTTTTTCTTCTTCTTTTCGTCCTCTGAAATTCAGTCAGGATGTGCCATGGCTCTAATTTTTCCTGCACCTTCATCCAGTTGTTGTTAAGTCTGTCAAACTCCTCTTTCTTCATTTTGTTTTATTTGTCCTTTCTCTCTTTTGCCTATGATTAGTAAAAGAATATGAGATTTTTAGCTCAGAGTCCCCCCTTTCCCCCAAAACAAGTATAAATTTCCTATCTTAGAGACCCCCCACCCACCAACTTTCCCTTATCCAAGTGACATCTGGCTCAGATACTATAGACCAGACGACGGCTAATAATTTATCGATCAGGTAAATGTATCATATTACAGAGACTTGGTTTTATTTTCCCAGCTGTTCGAGAAAGTACGTAATGTAAATTCCAAAGAACATTCTAGAAAGTACGTAATGGAAATTCCAAAGAACATTCTAGAAAGTACGTAATGGAAATTCCAGAATAACGCTATAAAAAGCAGGCAAATTTTTCTCCGTGTTTATTCAGCAAGTGGATCTGAACCTGAGCAGGTAAGTCATTTCTTATTTTTTAAAGAATTTCATCACCTATCATTAAAACATCAATGGTAGGTAACAGATAATTTATCATCGTGCTTATATAAATAAAATTTAACTTTTCCGCTTACTTTTCGATGACATTCAAATAACTCTCATTGTTATCCTGTTGACAAAATACTTACAACCTTTCGCAAAAATCTTCGACTGATCTAAGTTAAATTTATTTTGGTATATATTTCTTGACTGATCGGATTATGAAGATTATCATACTTTAACATAAGCTCATCTCGTAACTTTTCAAGATAATTAAAATATTTGCTGTTACCCGATTTAATAAGAGAGAGTTTTATTCTATCAAATTTATTAAAACAAATACCTGAAATTTCATTATTAAATTCAAATGATAATTGCTGACCATTAACCATTAATGTTTTAATTTTGCTACTAACTCCATCGGCAACGACAATATCGTTGACATTAAAATTTTTGAACTTTATTTCTAAAGATTAGACAAAATTAACTAAAGATTATATCGAATATATCATCTTCGGTACTGGCATAATGTCCGAACGCAAGCGTATTAATTCCGTCCTTGCAGTAGCGTTTGTCGTCAAAATTACTTAGTCCACGTTTTATAATTGTATCTGTTTCAAGTTTGCGATGATTTGTTCTGATAACATTTGTTTTAATAAAACCGACAATATTGTTTAGCGCTGCTTTAAAATCATGAAATTTCGTACACATTTTTACGTATCCGCGAGGAATACCTTTTGCTTTTTTTTGTCAGTTTATTGTCATCTAAAATTAGAGCATACATTTTACTTCTTAATCCAACAAATTCCCTAAACGGTACAAACATAAATTCATCTTTCATCTTGCCGATGACTTTCTTGTTAGCTGGATCATGAAATCCACTACTTGCTGGATAATCCAACAAATCAAATAACTCCTTATGATCATACATATCTTGATAAACATCCTCACATTTTATATTATAAACAAGTGAATCCGTATCAGTAAATAGCAACTCCGAATCTGGCCACTGCTTTTTAGCAAAATTATAGTGAAAGTCGTACATTATCCATTTTGATATGTCAAGTACAGCTGCACCAAAATAAATCGGTTTATTTAACTTTAAATTTGTCTTTCGCCACTGTATTGCAACAAGATTTTCATTAAATATTTTCATACTAACAAAACCGTCATCGTTAACTAATTTATTTCTGCTATTTACATCATTTACAATTTCAATGTTTACTCTCTTTCTGATATTTTCCATAGTCTTACCAAAAACTGAATTGTTCATCAACTTGAAAAAGTTTTTCTAAAAGTCGGTCTTAGCAATAGCACCACGTTTGGTATTTAAATCAATATAATCTGCCATCCACCGTGATTGATTAAATTTTAGCAGCGATGAACATTTCTAAGGGTTAAGCCGTGGTCGACTGCTTGTTTTAAAGTTTTGTAATGTATCACATAATTTCCTTTACTGAGCAAATTTGGAACTAACGATCGAATTTTTTGCCGCCGAAAAAGTTTGTAGTTCAGGTGATAATAAACTCTAATCGATTATCATTGATTCTGCACAAAACGGATAGTCGTTATGTAGATCATGAAGTTGTTGGAATAATCAAGATCAACTTCAGCAAAATAACTGACATCGGAAAAATCATTATTGATTTTCCTGGGTAAATCTTTTTCGGTCTCGCTAAGAAATTGATCTGGAGTTATCCAATGAAATCCACTGCACGGCATTGGCTCTGACATTGCATAATCATGCAAATTATTAGTGTCTAGATAAATAATATAATTTGACGGTAAATTTTTATCGTAATTTTTTAAGTATTTATTGTTAGCTACCGCGTATTTTTTTTTTTTTTTTGTTTGTTATAACGCTAATTCCGCCTCGAATCCTTTTTTCAATAAAATTAAACATATCAACATCTGTCAAGAGATCCAATTCTATCTTGTTTTTAGCAGAGCATCCCATGACAATCCTGGCGCAGAATAATACCAACACGGATCTAATCCATAATTTTGATGACTAACTCGGCGAAAATTCTCGAAAACATCGGCGAGTAATAACACATCTGTTTATAAATATAAATCATGATAATCACCAATTGTCTTACAACCAGATTTATTCCAAGTTTCTTGTGCGTGCGTATTTGTACTCGTTGTCGGATACACCTTCACCTTTTAGCTGCGAGCAAAATTTATCTTTGTCGGACAGAGAAGTTTCATCAAATCTGCTCCAGTCGTCGAGGTACTCGTACGGAAATACACCTTTTTTATTTTTGTCAGAGAGACTTAGTCTCCACCAAAGCAACTTCGTAGATTACCAAAGCTGCTACAACCTTTTACAAGCTCATCCAGCGGCGCCGCCATAAAAAGGCAAGCTGTCGATGAAACGTAATTTGCCAAGCGTAACTGACATATACTTTTCAAAATTCTTTGGAATACATTTTAATACATTATTTAGTTTTAGTTTAGATTTAATTTCCTCATCGCCAAATACTTCGACGATGATATGACTATCATAACGACGGAAATTATGTAAAACGACGGGAATAAAATCTGGCGCATGAAATTTTAAATTACAATTATTATGTGCTGCTCCACGATATTGTCCGGTTAAATGACAGTGATCGCACACTTTATCGAAGTCGAGGACTGGTTTCTCGCAGATATGACAATCAACTGCCTCGGAAAAATCAAGTTGTTGATTTGGTGTTATTTTTATTGGAGCTGTTTTAGATATTTTGTCGGTGATTTTATTAACGTCATCTATTAAATTTTTTAGTAACCACACGGCAGGATTTTAACCTCGATGTAATTTTATTGGACTTGAAAATTTGTCGTTGACGCAACAAACTACTTTATAAGCTACTTCACAAGGAACATGTTGTATTTTTCTGGTGCTTGATTTATTTGGATCATTTGCTACACCTGCCACAGGAACAAGTAAACACTCGAAGTCAGCATAAATAACAAATGGAATACTTAATTTATGATCATAATTTGTAAATTTTAAAACTTTTTCTTTTTCTGTTGGCTTTGTTATTTTTTGAACATTAACGCAGTATTTAACATGATCTTGCAGTTTTTCATCGCTAGAAAAACCTTGCAAACAACGATAACAAAAATGTTTCTTATTTTTATTTTTGCTATATTGTCTGCCAACCAGCCCATTGAAGTTTTTGACCCAAACGTAATGTCCTTTATAAAACATCAAGTTTATTGTGTTTTGTGTAGCTTTTTCTGAGGTGTATCTGGGATAAACATTTTCGTGGTCGTCAAGACCAAACACATTAACTGAAATATTATTTTGTTTTTCAAACGTTGGTATTTGATTTTCTGCAACTAGAAAAGTTATCCCCACTAGATTTAATTTTGATACGTGACTAATATATTTATCGACGCGATCAGGATTTTTTTTTCTATTGGAAACATCGCAGAAAGAATAGCCCATTGGAAACACATGTTATCAGAGTTTGTTTGCGTTTATGCAACATTTTTTGTTTTTAATTTTTTTGAGGGAGATCAACGTAAGAACTACCGCTAAGTACGTTATATTTTGCGGTGTGAAATAAAGCTTCCTCCATCATCTCAAATTTCCAACCTGATCCTGATGCAGTAAATTCTTCCAATTTTTTATTTATTTCCTGATGTATTTCATCGGCAACTGAGGAAATATTTGTTCCAGCTAATATTTTTTGTGATTTAGCTGTTAAATATGGTTCGGCAATCTCTGTATCTTTTTGAGGTGCATGTAACTTTGATAAAATAACATGATACTGTACTATTAGTTTGATACTTTTATGTAGTGCAAGTTCTCGCGTTACAGTCGGATGCAGAAGATGAAACAAATTTGTAGAGTTACAATTTGCTAAAATATTTTGATTATCAAATTTATGACTGTTATCATAACCGGAAAATGCAGCAGCTATTTTTATAGGTTCTCCTACAAGACATTTTTTTAAGCTATATATCGCAATTTAAGCATTGTTATATAACATTTTATATATATATTTAATTGATATTGCTAGTTGAAAAATCAATTAGAAGTAAAAATATGCTTATAATATAATGACACAGAATTTGGGTTACATAAGACTGAGAGCAGAGGAACAGGAAGAATATCATGTTCATCCAACCTATAACTTATATGCTGCAAATGTACTTGGTTCAGTGGTTCACGTCAAGTATGGAAAACCGTTTGGTAAATCAAAACCAGCTGGTTATAAGATTAGCGTCAAAAGTAAAAATGCCGAGCGAGTTGAAATGTTTTTAAAAGATTTTATTTTCACACTGTTTTGTGATGAAATTTCAGAAGGACAACGAGTTTATAAAGTAAATAACTCGATTACTGATGATAATATTGAAAACTTGTCTTTACAAGGTGAATTTCAACCTCACCCTGTGTTTGATCTTTATGAGGCAAATGATCGAGGAATCATTCGAAATATCATAACGAAAAATGTGCTAGGTAATTTGCTAAATAATGGATACTTGTTTGTGGTTGTTAGAGGAACAAAAGCAGATTTTGTTGGTTACTGTAGCCATAGATTTGTTTACGAAACTTTTAACGGGTCCATACCTGATAGTTTAGTGATATATCACATCAACGGAATTAAAACAGACAATCGTCTAGAAAATCTCGAACTTGTTACGCCTAAAGAAAATACCAGACGAGGACAAGGTGGTGGTTGTAATTTTAGAAATCCTAAAAGACCTGTTGTTTTAATAAATCTTGAAACAGATGAGGAACTAGTATTTCCTTCAATAACAGCTGCTGCAAAACATTTTAAAATTAATCCTAGGGCAGTAAAATATGTTGCAGATGGACTATCAAATACGGCAACATCACAACCGACGTTTGACAGAATCATCGTCAAATACGACAACTGATTATATTTTCCAGCTCGTGTTTAGTTAGGAAATTGTGAGCAAACGCAATAACATCATCTCTATCAAACCTCAGCGTTATTACTGCGCTTTCATTAAGTATATTTTTTTCTGCCGCTGTTAGCAGAATTTTATTAGAATCACCTTGCATCACATTGACGTTTTCGCACTGCTTCGGCTAATTCTCTGTAATTTAATATATCAACTTTTTGATGATACTTTATCTCGTTAGTCATTTTATTATTGTAAATGAGATAAAAATATATTATAATATGAACTTGATGAAACGACTTGCTGATATAATCGCTGACGATAATTTTCACCGCAATATAATCGCGGAGGAGATGTTATAGTCGCAGATAAACACAACTCTGTTGGTTATACAGAAGACGATATTCTATTAACAACGGCGACCAAGAAAACGAAATTGTTGGTGTGGTTGATAAAAAAAATTACAGCAGACCGAAACTGGACGATATGATGTTAAGTATCATATCACAAAGAAAATCTCGAAATTTAATTTTTCAGTAGATGAAAATCAGTCTTTTTGGCGGCTGATAAAAACTTTTTTAAACAGTAGAATCCCGGGCCGACAGAAAAATATAAAATTCGACTTTATATTTGTCAAGATTTTTAACATAATGATGATCTCTGACGATCGCAGACAATATCTTATATCGTTATGTAAACCTGTAAAATGTAAATCTGTTAAGCGTAAGTACGATAAAATTTATAACAATATTATTATTTTATCGACTTAGTTGGAACCCAGCTGTTAAATTTATCGCTGTACCCGCGCCACCTGACAAGGCTTTTATTACCTTTCTTCCTGATAACATTTTCAATAACAAATATATCTTGCTCAGTTTTCTGCAGTTCCTGCTTGTAAAAACTACCTGTTATTGGCTCACCTAATAAACCCTTTAGCGCATATGTTACAGGTATTGTCAGTAAAACTTTATCAACAACAAATACTTCTTCGCTCCAGTTTGGGGTAAATCCTTTTTCAAGAGTTTTTTGTCAGAGAAATTCTAACTCGATCACCAACTTTAAATTTATGTCTGCGGTACACGTTTTCATTTGCAAGAATCGGATTTTTAATTGCGTCGCTTGGTGACATTTTTATTGATTTGTGCTTTGTGTTATTATACTTCCCGATAAGGTTCTGTAGATCGTCGATGTATTTATTTGTATTTTTATCTGTCAAATGTTTATGTATCAGCTAGTTTAGTGTGCGATTAAATCGCTCGACGAGGACACTTTTTCCTTTATTTCCTGTAACATACATTTGTATGTTATTTTGTTCCAGAAACTGTTCGAATTTTTTATTAAAAAACTCCGCTCCGTGATCGGTCCAAGTTTTATTTGGTTTTCTTTCCGTACTTGTTATTATCTGTTTTAATGAATCAGTCATCGATGTTCCTGTTTTATCTGAAACGGGTACACTAAACGCGGATTTACTAAAAACATCTATGACGTTAAAAAGATACTTCTTTGGAGCACCATCAGCGCCAACGTTAAACTGAGTAAGATTTGACACATCAACTAAATCTTTCGCCCAGATATCGTCAACGGCATTTATGACAACCTTACGTCGTGGAAATTTTCGTTTTTTAGGTTTATGTAGCTCTGATGCCAGATCATCATACAATTCTTTTCCAAGACCAGACTCTCCGAGTCCGAACTTATATTTTGTTCCTATCATTGTTTGAACTAACCTTCTATCAAATCGTTATCGTATATTTGCAGGTTTCATATCTTTAAGTTCTTCTAGCATTACCTTATCACAGCCGTGCTTATCTTGTTCGTTATCACGATAACAAATATCATGACGCATTGCTATTGCATCAGCTTGATTATAAGACTCTTGTCCTGGTAATTGATTATCGTTTTCGTCTAACTGTTCGTGTAATGGACTGTACGGCACAGTGTATTTATGGCCAGGCAATGTCCACCCTGTTTTTGGTTTCGGTAATTTTCTAATAAATTTGTGGATGTCAATGCCACTGCCAATTACCTCACGGCGATTGCATGATTGACAGTACGTAACAATTTTGTCTTGTTCTATACAAAGATCTTTATCACAATTACAACTACATTCATTGTAGTATTTAATCGTCGACGAAATATTTTGCTAGAATTTCAGATTTTCAAAGATTTTCAGAAATTATAAAATAATTTTGAGTATTATTATTATTTACCTTCGTCAATTAATCATCTACTAAAATAACCTCCCTGATATTGTCAGGGCACTTTCCAGCTCCGGATAATTTCTTTAAAAACATACTTTTTTTCTACCGCAAACAGCGCAAATGCTTTTTAACATCACCCTGTTGTTCTTTGTTTTTTTCCGTTGTCTCGTTGATATTCGCTGTTTTAGTTTTACATTTGAGACAGTATTTGACATATTCCTTAGTTTAGATAAAATTAATTGCAATCTCATCATATGTATGTCCGGTGACGGAGTCAAACTGTAAAATAAATGTTAAAACATTAAATTTGGACTCTCCGAGTCTCGGCTGGGACATCTGTCGGATAAACATAATACAATAATAACCACAAGCTAATGTTCCAACCGGCTGTAGTTGATTAGACGAGTAATTTATTTTTTTAAATTTTTTAAAAATATATTTTTTATAAGATCACTCGGAGGAAGTCCGAACGAATCAAAATAATTATTATCATACACAGCAACCCAATGAGTGCCGGATCCATCATTGAAGTTTTGTATATTTACAACACACGAACCACCTGCTGGTACATTATCTAATTCGTCTTTGGAATATACTCCACGAAATCCGACAATGTCATTAAATCTCGATATAAGTTCGAAATTAATCAACGGCAACGGCAGCGCCGTCGACTTCGTCATTGGCGTCTGGTGCCTGGTAGAGTCATTCCACGTCCTATCCCTAGCATATTTGGCATTAGACTGCCTGCTAACCCCGCTATCAGCGGAGCGAAAGGAATAATTCCTCCTTGTTTTGTTTTTCTTGGCGATTTTTTCGCCGGCGACTTCTTTTATTTAGATTTTGTCGTTGGTGATTTCTTCGCTGGCGATTTTGTCGCTGGCGATTTCTTTTTAGCTGGCATTATATTATTTATTGTTATATAAAATTTGTTTGATTCCGTCTCCAGATACCGCTGTTTAAGTTGCCCCAGATACTGCCACTGACGCTGCCGCTAGTCCCAGTGTTCCTAATACCGGTAGAATCTTTGGTAAAATTACAGAAAGTGCTGGTCCAAAAGATCCGCCGTGTTTTCCCATCGCTGTTACTTGTGCACCAGATAACCTAAGGATAAAGGGTTTTCCCTGATCTAGCCTATTGATTTGGTTTTGAGATAACATTACTTTCACAGCGGAAGCGCCTGTCTTTGGGGATATCATTTCAGAGACAGAATTACGCTTAGCAACCGCTGCTGATAATTTTTTAATTTGACTGGGCGTTAGGTATATATCTCTAGCTGTGTATTCCGTTTTCATTTTCCTTGATTATATCAAGGTTGTTAGATTAAACTTGGACAGTCATTCTACCTTTGACTGAGACAATCGTCAAGAATCTATCGCTGGACACAAGCGCAAATACGTTTAAAGGAGCCCCTAGAGCTCCTCCAAGCGTCCAAGTTACTTCTATTTCTGCGGTTGAATTAATCATTCGATCGGAGTGTTTTGATATGTCAAAAGAAAAAGGTAGGATAAAGAGTACGAAATTCCTCAATGTTAATCTGTGATCCGCTATCAGTATCCTGATATTTTTGCATCGCTTTCATCAGGTACATATACGCTCAAGTAACATTTTTTGCAGCGTCGGCTGTAAAATTACATTCGATCGCTCGTTCTGGGTATTGTTTAGAGTTTATTCTGACAAATATTCTCCTGACATCAGCGTTATCGAAACCGGCGTTAGTTTTTAGTTGGCTACCAAGTCGTGCTGTTTGATGAAAAACAACAAATACATGCCTCGGTAATTGTTCGCTCTGAGTATTTGTAATACGCCATGTGTAATCAATTGCGTTAACACTTGATTGATATATTTTATGCTGAAGAAAATAAATCTTTTTTGTAAAAGCCTCTAACGTTGTGTTAAGTTCTGCTAACCTAGCTATTGATGAAATAATTCGAAGCATCCACAGCGCTAATTTCCTAATCTCAAATTTTGCATCCGCTCCACCAATCCGAATAAGACAATTATTTTGGTCTGCCCGTTCTAAAATAAGTGTGTGCTTCAGCCCTCGAAACAGCTTATGATAGTCGCGACAAAATCCAAATATTGTGCTTAACGACAACGTCATTGTTATTTGTGATCCCGCCACAAGTGCTTTTCGTTTGGCATATCCCTCATTGTAATGTTGTTGTCATATGTTTGTGATGGCTAATCTTGTCGCATTTCCAATATCAGCATGTGCAATATTAGCAGGATTTTCGATAAGGTTATTGTTGTTTGAGGCAGGAGCACCAGCACCAGTACGAAATTCATTTCCAATATCTTGTCCTTCTCCTGTATCTATGAACCACATCGTATTTGTTGCAAGTGATCTCGAATAATCTTCGCTGAATGAAATAATATTTAATGTTGTACTTGCAACCGGTAACCAATTATTAATATCCTCCACCGTTTGATTTGCTAGTTGATATCGTGCACTTTCAAACAAACTCCAGCCATTGTTTGCAAGCGCAATTTCTGTGCCAGCTGCAATATTACTATCAGCTGCTGTTAATATCCTACCACGAACTTCCAGCATAGCCTTGTGCGGAAATAAAAACACGTCTTCGTCACGTGTGTTAAAATTTTTTTTACCAGCTTTATTTGGTTCGTTTGAGTTCTCGTCGAGGTATTCAATATACTCGAATTCTGTTGCTGTATTGTCAGTATCATATTCCTCAACAAAATCAAGATAAATTTTAACTGACATTTTTTATTTTATAATCGTCACAAAAAATTGCGACGTGTTTCACACGTTGGGCACAAAATTGCTAAATCTGAGGCAAATCTAATTTTCGTCTTGTTCTGTTTACTAGCTTACGTACCACCTCCTCACCGCGTGGCGACAGTAATTTGTTTGTTGTAGCTATCATAGCTCGTTCTGTTTCCGCTGTTGGTGCAATATCTGATATTGCTCGTTTTATTTCCGACACCGTAGGTGTTGCGCTCTTAATTGATTTTTGTCCTACTGCACTGCCTACTGCACTAGCTGCCCCCGTCGCAAAGCTTTGCTGGCATCAAGAGCAATTGGTGCTACTTTACATGCAATCCTTGGGATATTCTAGATCACCTTTGTAAATATATTTCCAAAAAATCCACCTACAATAGTTCTTCGATAAACTTATTTTTTGTCTCATCGTTGTTATTAAATTAAGTTTACAAAATTTCTTTCGAGCTATACGTTGCGTAAGTGTAAATAATACGTGACAATTTCATTGTTAAGATCTATTTGTCGTCCTGATTGATCTGTTAGTTGCATTGTTATGTTGGTTATTTGATTTTCAGGAGTAATCGGATAGTATATTATTCGTCGAGGAGTAATTTGTATCAGTGAACCTGGCGGAACATCTGGTGAAAAACTATAGATTGTTTGACCTTGACTTCCCTTGGCTGAGTAAGACTCTAATTCAGTAGAACAATTGATCAATATTGTATTTGCTTCTGTTATGTTAACTGGATGATCTCCATCGTACGATATACTTTGCTCTGTAACACTGGCATACTGTCGCCGATTAAATTCTAGCAACGATACGGTACTAATCGCTTGTAAAAAATTGATCATCAAATTATGTTTAATGTGATTCTGGTTCGTAGCGTATTATAGTTTGGAGTTAATTCAAAATTGTCTGCGGCAGTGTATTTTGTTATCAGCTCTCTTATCGTTTTGTTGAGATCAGTTACATTACATGCTCCCTGTGGTATTTTGACTGACACCCAAGCACCAGAATTAAATGTAAAATCGTCATTGACGTTTGTTTTTACATTTGCCATGGAATACCATACCGTAGCAGAAATTAATCCAATTTCGTACTGGCTTCCAGGATCCAGTATTATTGGCGGATCAGAGTGGAAAGAAAAGTTTGCGCTGTCACTGGTTGGTTGTGACGAGTCAAGTAATAGTGTTGTTGACATTTATATAAGATCGCCATGTAAAATTCCATACTCGTCTTTTGTTAGTAATCCTCTCGATCTATGATGATCTAATATATCTACGATCTCGCTGTCGATTACTGTACCTGTATTACCCGCCTCTTTTCGTGATATCAACAGCATAAGTCGGTCAACTCTTTCTACGTTAGATGTACAAACTTTGACGCCAGATCCAATGGTTTCCACTGGTAATATTCTAGGTCGTTCTCTTTCGTATTTATCAAACAGTTTTTTGAAAGTCCAACTTTTATCATAATCTTTTTCTTTCTGGTTCGATACTGTTCTGCTGTGGCACATAAAACATCAGCAATAACTCCGTCTCTTATTTTATACAACATTGCATCCGCTTCTTCATATGATTCAGTTTCTTTAAGCGTTTCTTTAGCTGTTGAAAGGTCATTAGTTTTTTCGTTTAAAATTTTTTGTATTTTTTTTAAAGTCATCATCATTCCATCTTCGAATGTTATCATGATCGTTAAGATCTTCGTTTTCAGATATTTTCCAACAAATTCGTTATATTCGCCATCATTTATTTTTTCACGTGCTTTTTTCTATAAAATATTATCAGTTTTTTCAATAGGCATTATTTCTCCTACGATAGATTCAGTAATCATTTTTTGTTGCTCAGTTAATTTCTCAGTTTGCTCTGATAAATTTTGTATCAACCTTCTTAACTCGGCTGGATTAACCGTCAATCTTGCAATAGATTGTTGTATCTCAAGAGGGTTGTTTATTAATCTGTTAAATTCAGCCTGTCGTGCAACAGGATCAGCTATATGTCTAACAAGTTCTTCTACAATTTTTTTAGTTTCCTCTTTAAATCTTTCTCCGATTAAACCTTACAACCCTTTTTCTTGTACTTTCTTTAGTTCTTCCGGAGATAACGCAGATATTTCTGGTTGTTTGCCAAGTACTGCTTCGGTAACAGGTTTAAAACATTTAGCGTCTGTTTCTACTGATTGAACTTGTCCCCGACGGGCTTTTGTCACCCTTTTCTTAAAAGCAACTTGAGATGCTGCAAGTGTTTTCAGTAATTCATTTTTTTGATGATAATCCATTATTTATTTTTATATGTGATATAAAATTTGTTATAGATACGTGTTAATACAACAACGAAACATTTTATCCGGATCACGCGCTAGTTTATCAAACGAAAAGAAATTTTATTTGTCTTTGGTCGCTTGATGATATAATTCAATAAATTTATCTTTCGTTACGTCACCACATTGCTCGTTTGCAATATTTCTCACATCAACATTATCTAGCCCTGGAAATAATATAAAACATCCCGTATTTCGCCTAATAAATTTGTCAACATTGTAAAAGCCTTGCGCGAGATAAATGGAATTACATTTGTTGTTATGCAATAATGAAAAATACGCCTTAATCTTATTCATCTCCTCGTTGTTTAGCGGAATATCGTCAAATACAATTATTGTATGCTGGGACGAATCAAGTTCGTTGACAGGGATTAATTCCTCTCGTGTTTTATTAAAAATATATCATCGCCAGTGTCAAGCTCATCACAAAGTTTATCGTTGTATTCGCGTAATAACTCGTTTTTGTCTTGTTGCGGATTAATTGTGTAAATATATACCTTATCGTAGTTAAAGTTATCGTTGAGTAAGAGATTTAGCAAAAGATTTGTTTTACCAGAGCCTGTACGACCAACAATAAGATAATGACAATCTGGAAGCTTGTTATTATGTTTATGTTTGATTAATCGTTCGGTGTCAAAATTTAATATCGTTGACTTCGCCATTGTTGTTATACAGTTTTATGTTATATAATTTACGTAATATGACGTATTACACAAGGTTTGGAACAGCACTTACAGGATCTGTTCCGCTGACAAACCAATAATAACTGATACGTCATCGCTAGTCAAAACAACCGGCGACACAATGACAGGCAACTTATTTATGTCAAAATCAACGAGTTCTAGGTTTATAAACAAATTATCCGCCAATAAAAGTTGTTGATACACAAGCTGTTAGTTATGCACAACGAAAATCCGTCGACAATAATAAACTATCATTGACGGGAGGAATTTTAAGCGGCAACTTGGATTTGTCAGGAGTAAAGGTTGTAGGCTTGGAAACCGCATATCCTCCAAGAAACTTAGATCAAACCCAAGCGGTAAGTTATTTACAGTTGAAGCATGTTGATAATAACAAGCTTGATAAAACTGGTGGAACTGTTACAGGTAACATTAACATGTCAAGTCAAAAAATCATTGGGTTGGAAACCGAGTATCCACCAGCAAATGTTGATAATACACAAGCTGCAAGTTATGCGCAACTAAACTCCGTCGACGATAATAAACTTAACAAGGCCGGCGATACAATGCCAGGTAACCTTGAAATGAGCAATAACTTTAAAAAAAAAACTGGATTACCGACAACCTCACCACCAGTTAATGAGACTGATGCTATTAGTTACGCTCAGTTAGAAAAGGAACTCATCCCATATCTGGACCAATATCAGGTAACATAAATATGAGAGACAAAAAAAATTAACAACATATGCTTCAGTTAACCATAATGATCTAACGAATAAAGCGTACGTTGACAGTGTATCTGGTGGTGGTATCAAACGAACCAAAAACAATGTTGGGTATATTTCAACACTTTTTAAGGCAACTGATAACCGACTTGGGTTTGAGGTAAGTTCATCATCATATTATCCTGAAAATTACCCTCATTACGCTTTCTCTGATAAACACGAATGGACTACTAACGGAGAAGTTGAATACTTTTGGATTAAAATTAAATGTCCCATTGAAGTTGCTATTTGGCAATTTCATTTGCGAGGTCGATTAAACTCCAGTGTTGGTCGAATTTATAATTGGCAATTGGAAGGATCAAACAATGATATCGACTGGGTAATATTATACAATACAACAGACACGTATATTTCAACAACACAATATTTTACAATTCTAACCGCAAATACTGCTAACAAGCATTTGTATTTCCGACTTTATGTTATCGCTGCTGAACATCCGTTTCCAGGACTGACAGCATTTCAAATATACACACTTGATGATCAGATTCAATCTAACGTTGTAAAATAAATGTCACAAATACTTACATTCATTGGGAGAGAATTTTATGCTAATATTTTTAACCCCAAAATAGATGTTGGGGACAAATAGCTATCAGCACGTGTGATAAATAGAAAATTTTTTTTATTCTCGTTATGCATATGCGAGGAACACAACTATTTAATGCAATAAGAGACTTTGATATTATAGGCAGTTACTGTCATCCTGATGATTGTATAGAAGAAAATAAACAAATTGAAATCCTGCTAGAAAAAAATATTGCTCGAGCTTAATCTTGAAAATCTAGATTTGGTTATAAAATCTAACTTAATAAAAAAAAACAAAAACGAGATTATGGTGAAAGAGTAGATTTAAAAGAACGAGTAAACAATATCCATGATGACCTCGACAAACTAGCGGAATCTAAGATAATAAAAATAAAAAGGAACATGGAGTTATACAATAGTGTTTCAAAACGATTGTTTTTAAACATCTCGGCATGTACTACCACGACAAGGAAACCCTAGTTAAAGTTGTTAGAATGACGCCGGATACGGAGTTAGTTATAAAAGCATACTCAAATGCACTTCTACCAATGGTGAGTTAAAAACCCCACAGAAGTTTATCCGATTACTATTACCAAATCTCTAGCAATAATCAAAGAATTTGACAATTAAATTAGTAATCTTAGCGATATTAGTAATCTTAGCGATGATGAGAGAGAAAAGTTTTTTTGAGGAAGTCAATCAAACAACATTTTCTGTAGAGATTGGTTCTTATTATAATATAGGTAAAGAACATGATGTTCCACTTCCTTCACTCCAACGCTAAGACAATTATCATTGCGAAATTATTACAATGAAGTCGACAAAAATATTCACAAAACAATACGAACAATTATGGCTTAAAGTAAATACTCTTACTCAGATTACCTTATTTGGACAAAAATCCTCCAAAAATTAATGCTGATAAATTTCGTAGACGCATACGCAATTATCAGACAATATCTTGTTCTCAAAAATTTTAATTTGAATCAAATAAGCTTGGTACTTAGGTTTATTGATGAAACAGAAAGAGAATACAGTAATTTGGTGAATGAAACAGATTTTTATGAACGTGAAGTCGAAAACACGTTTGATTCCTACAGTTGGTTAAAGAAAAATGAGGTATTGACAGATGAACGATATAAGGATACTTCGTCAGATGTTTATGACAAGTATAGAGATTTTATAGGTGATCCTAACAATAATAAGTTTCGTGAATTTCTTGATTCAATTGTTGGTGCTAGAGTTTTTACTATAGTGTAAAAACTGTAAACAAATATTGTATAATGAAAAAACAGATCATCGATTTCAACCATGTTGCACAAGAAATTCCAAAACAAGATGTTGACGCTCTAATGCAATATTACAGATATTATCATAAAAACCTCTGGTGTGTAAAACAATGTTACAAGTATTACAATAGAATACTTCGAGTAATATCATATTTACCATTGCTGATGACAAGCTATTGTATAATCTTTTGTGGCGCATCGTTAAATCCGTTTTTGTTAATAATATCAGATGTTGGTGTTTCTCTTTCAACGGCGTGTAAAAAATTGAGCCTCGACTTGAGACCAAAAATAAATGTTTGTAAAACAGCAAGTATCACTTACAAAAAATTATTTGATCAGATAAGATCTTATTTGCGAGATGTAAAATATGATATGGACGACTTAATACGAGAGTTCCGTATTATTGACACTATGTTAACAGATATTCTGCCAATGAGTGTTAGCAAGTACGAAAACAATTATCATAAAGCATAGCTGTAACAGTAGTATACATAATCTTGCGTAAATTCCAGGTAGTTATTGGTTTCCAGCTATACAATGTACTGCAACAGCTGTTCACAACAGCATCCGGTAGATTTATTTTAGGTCCACACACTACAGTTTATTTAGTGAAAATAATTTCTAGATTCGAACTACATTTTATTTTCTAAACGTGTGTGAGTTAATTTTAGATCCATACACTACAGTATATTCAATAATATTTTTAATGATAGGTGATGAAATTCTTTAAAAAATAAGAAAGAACTTACCTGCTCAGGTATAGATCCACTTGCTGAATAAACACGGAGAAAAATTTTGCCTGCTTTTTATAGGTTATTCTGGAATTTCCATTACGTACTTTCTAGAATTTTCTTTGGAATTTCCATTACGTAATCTTTGGAATTTCCATTACGTACTTTCTAGAATGTTCTTTGGAATTTACATTACGTACTTTCTCGAACAGCTGGGAAAATAAAACCAAGTCTCTGAAATATGATACATTTACCTGATCGATAAATTATTAGCCGTCGTCTGGTCTATAGTATCTGAGGCAGAAGTCACTTGGGTAAGGGATAGGTGGTAGATGGGATGTCTCTAAGATAGGAAATTTATACTTGTTTTGGGGGAAAGGGGGTCTCTGAGCTAAAAACTTCATATTCTATTACTACTCCATGTCTCTTTAATCTTCTTCACTTCTTCTTCCATCACGTTTTTCATCTTGTCCTCGGCTTTCTTTAACTGGTCTAAGCCCCATTGGACAAAAGACCACTGTCCAATTAAATATATCTTGCAAAAAAACCCCCTCACTCTGATGACAAAATCAATGGCCTTCTTCAATGTGCCTATTCTTACATACTTAGGCTTGATGAAGCCTCTTAATTTCTCCACCTCCTCCTCTATCATGCCTTGCAACAGATCCCTGGCTACCTTGAGCGTAGTGACTTGACTGACCACAAAGTCTTTCGCAACTGGAAACCTCCATTCCTTTTCAAGCCTTTCCACTACATAGGCTACATCCACTATCCAGAACCAACTATGTCTTAGTTCATTAAATACAATCATCTCTAATGGTGTTGACTAGTCAACGCGGATAGCCAGGCTGAATAATAAATAAAGGATTTAAATCACATATGCTATCTAAGAGCTTGCGCGACTGGTTAATTCTCGAGAGTCGAGATTTTTAATTGGTCGGGATTGTTGGAATGGTGCCATTACAATCCCGCTTTTATGTGCGATGGTCGCACTTCTTATTTATATGTCTGGTCGAGTTAAAGGAGGAGAGGGACCCAGGAGGGCGCCACGAAACAACACACAAGGCACCACCACACATTCACAACCAGCCGCCCCCCATACAGACGAGTGGCAAAGAGTACCCCGGGACCGTCCACTTAATTTAGGCACTGAAACACCAGGCCACACTTGATTGGTCAAATTTAGTCCAGTTGTACTGATGGACATCCCTATCGCCAATAGTGTGTAAGTCACCTGTGCAATTGTTCCAATGTATGAGTTTTAGAATTTCATTACTCTTAACTGTAGTAGTTGGGATTGTGGGAACAGAGTGTACATTTTCGTTCTAAATAGGACCAATCAGCTGGGTGTAAACCTTCCCATGTTTGTTAGTGTCACGCCTCACTAAGGATAGGTGTTAATTTTGATGGTGGAGCCAAAGGATCTTGTTTGATTTTGTGTGGATAGAGCTTTTATCGAAAGAGGTCTTCAATATCCAAAGGAAGCACCTCATGGAATAGAGAGAGAGAGAGGGAGTGAAAAAAAGACCTTCGCTTGTCCGGAAAAAGGAAGAGGACTTTGTAGTGGAAAATATTTTGACAACACAGGCTTGTTGTTTGAACTATTCCACCCAGGTGTTTGCTAGTTTGTTTTCCCTAGCACCTGTTTTGGGTCCGTATTGAATGAATGCAGAATGAATAAAAAAGAATTATAGTCGCATACGCAAGCTAGTGCTTTCGCGACTAGTTTGTGCATGAATGTCAGGATTTTTAATTGTTCGGGGTTGTAGGAATGGTACCAATACAACCCCGCGTTTTTGTGCGATGGTCGCACTATTTAATTAGTCTGGTCGAGGAAAAGGCGGAAAGTGATGGGGGGGGGATCGATGTTGTCGCCCTCAAATGCAACGCCGCACTTGATCTGTCAAATTTAGTCCAGTTGTACTAATCGACGGGCTCTAATACCAATAGCGTGTAAACCACCTGTGCAATTATCCAAATTCTCAAATAGTTATGAAAATTTTTTCCTACGACCTAACTATCAAAGTTCATTCTGTTACATAAGCGTACGTGAAATAATTCGCTAACAATTTTGTGCTACTTGTCTAAGCGACATTATTGGGTTATTTTTAGTCAATATTAGGTATAAGTTTGTAATTTTGATCGGCAACCAAAGGATCAGATTAGGTGTACTGGTTTAATCGAATCGGGATTCCAAGCCAAAATGGGTCCGTATTGACGAGCGCTCTGCTTTATATCCGTGGAGCATGGACGTAAAGGAAAACATCCTTTACACTCAGTTCACATATTATCTACTATCCACACAAACGGACACGAATGCATAAAACACACACTATACTATCCACATAAACGGGAAGAGAAACAAACAACACACCCACACACACACTATACTATGCACACAAATGAACGCGAATGCATAAAACACACACACACACACACAACATGCTATCCACACAAACGGGAAGAGAAAAAAAAAAAACACCGTATCTACTATCCACACAAACGTACGCGAACGCATAAAACACACCATACCAACTATCCACACAAACGGACGATAATGCATAAAACACACCATACCTACTATCCACACAAACGTACGCTAATGCATAAAACACACCACATATACTATCCACACAAACGTACGGGAACGCATAAAACATACCATTCCTACTATCCACACAGACGAACGCAATGAATGAAACACACACAGTATACTATCCACACAAACGGGAAGAGAAGAGAAAAAAACACACCATACCTACTATCCATACAAACGTATGCGAATGCATAAAACACACCATACCTACTATCCACACAAACGTACGCGAACGCATAAAACACACCACATATACTCTCCACACAAACGTACGCGAACGCATAAAAAATACCACATATACTATCCACACAAACGTACGGGAACGCATAAAACACACCATACCTACTATCCACACAAAAGAAAGCGAACACATAAAACACACCATACCTACTATCCACACAAACGAACGCGAACGCATATAACACCCCAATATCTACTATCCACACAGAAGGGAAGAGAAGAACAAAACCACACACTCTGCTATCCACACAAACGTACGCGAACGTACACAAACACACATTCTACAATCCACATAGAAGGGAAGGGGAAATAATACCCCAATATCTAATATCAACACAGAAGGGGAGAAAAAACCACCACAATACCTACTATCAACACAGAAGGGAAGGAAAAAAAGACACATTATATACTATCCACAAAGCGTAGGGATAAGGTCGTTTTGTTAAGATAAACACACACATACACACAAACGTACGAGCGGACACAAACACACAAAACGTACGAGGGCAGACAAACACACAAACACAAACACACATACACTTTTTTTGTTAAGGGTTAAGCTTTCTGTTACCGGAAAGAAACAAACACACAATCATTCTATTGCGTCAGTGTATGCGTGTGTGAAAATTTATCTAAAGTGTTTAGAAAAAATCAAGACATTACAATGATGGATGGACAAATTGACAAATTTTATCTCACTTGCATGCCGGAAGTGCGCACGTGAAGGAAAACATCCCTTCCATTTCAATTCCCACTAACACATGATCCAGAGGAATAGAGAGAGGTGAAAGAGCATATATTCGTGCAGTGACAATACAAAGACAATATACACCATTCTTATTATGAAAATCAAGACCAAGAGACACTTACGCTTTCTTTCCACTTCCCGTTTGAGGCTATAGGCCAACACATTGGGTCAAATAGTCCATTTTTTTCCATTTCCATCTCTTCATTGGCACAAGTTCTTCCTCATCAGCACTTTCTTCTTCTGAATCCCTCTCCACTTTCTCCTTTTGTTTCTTTTCTTTTTCTTAGGGCACTCTGAAGCCCGGTGTCCTTTCTCTTGACAACGATAGCAGATATCTTGACTTTTGTCTATCTTTATTGGACGAAGCGGACATGTTGGAGACAAATGCCCATGTACCTTACAGATATAGTAAACTTCATCAGGACTTATACACTTTTCTATGACTCTCATCAAATCATAGACCAGAAGGGTAAGTTTTGTTGACACTTTCGCCTGTGAATTAAGCTTTCGTATGACTCGTAGCAAATCTTTGACCAGCAGGTCGATCTGTGTTGACTCGTCCATCTTCTTGACTAAGAACTTAATGAATACGCTAAAAACTCTAAGAAACTAATCTTATATAGTGACCTGCTGCGTGAGAAACCTAGTCAAACGAAATATTTGCCATTAAGATGAAACGGTTCCGGTGAGAAACTAGAAGAAAGTAAGAGGCAACATCATACCGTCTCCTCTCTCTCTCTCTCTCTCTCTCTCTCTCTCTCTCTCTCTCTCTCACACACACACACACACACACACACACACACACACACACACACACACACACACATACCTGTATTCATATACTTGTGAGGACCTTGATATATGACTACATTTCGAGGACCATAAGAAGGAATGAAAGTATAGGTTAGAAATTTGAAAGTAAACTTAACTGCAACCCAGGCCACATCTGTATCACTTCCTTTTTGCCGTATAGTTCTTTAAACGTTATGGTTGGTTGGTTGGTTGAATTTTTACGGCGAACCAGCACTATGAGGCTATTTAGCGCCATACAAAAGGTTATATCTTTCATCATTTAAAAGTGGTAAAAGGTTTCCTATCTACCAGCAATACGAAACCAAACAGTTGAAGGTAAAACGATAAAATGGTCACAGTGATAAATAAATAAAGTTTCCCGATCAACGGGGAGTGCAAATGATGTATGACAACGAAAACAGATGAAAGGTAATTAAAATCTAGCGACGATATATATAGCACATAAAACTGTTCAAGGTGATAGCAAAAAAGATATAGCTTATGGTAAATGTTTACGTCCATCAGGAAGTCTATAATATAAGAAAGGCTAACTGTACCAAAGAGCTCCCTAATGTCATGCACATTGTAATAATGATTACGCGTAGGTTGGAGGTCAAAACACTCCAACATAAAGTGCTAAACGGTGAATGGTTCATTGCAAGATATGCACTCTGGTCGGTCTTCTCCTTTAAGTATGTAGGAGTGGGTTAAATAAGTTTGACCAATTCGAATTCTTGCAATGACTACCTCCTCCCTACCGACGGCTCTGTAGGAAGGAGTCCATTCTCCTAGGGTTGGCTTGATGGCATGAAGTTTGTTATTCACGGCATCATTCCATGATGCCTGCCATTTCTGACGTAAAGATTCTTTGATACTACGTTTAAAATCAGAATACGGTATTTTAAAATCAGATGGTTACAGTGATAGGGCCATTTTAGCAGCGCGGTCTGCTTTTTCATTACCTTTAATTCCAATATGGCTTGGTAACCAACAGTATACTATATTGTGGGAGGTACTCAGCTCAGTATGTTTGAGGAGAATATTGGCTAATAATGGATTCTCCAGTTCTCTATTATGTATTGACTGAAGTACTGATAGTGAATCGGAGAAGATGATGCTGTTTAAAATACGCTTGCTTTCAATATATTGTAAAGCAAGGTCTATTGTTCTGATTTCGGCTGACAAGACAACGCAACCATAGTCTAGTTTCGAGCGAATAAATGTTCTACATAAACTGAGTATGACTTTTCTATCAGCACCCCAGTCAGTGTGCGCTACTACTTTAAGTAAATCTAGAGATTTCAAGCATTTAGCTTTCAAACTCTTCAGGTGTGGAATAAAAGTCAGTTTTCTGTTGAAGATAATACCTCAACATTTTGCTTCCTCAACAACTGGAATAGGTGTTCCGTCCAGCGTGAGTTTAGGTTCATCATGATGTCTTCGTAACTGACAGAAATGCATACATAGTTTTTGATTTAGAGCATTTGAAACCGTTAGTATTCGCCCAGTTTTGAATCTTGTTGATATTTTGCTGTAGTTCTCTTGCAATTGTATGCATGTGCTTGGATCGGTAACATATTAAAATGTCATCAACGTATAGGGAGCAATCCACACCAGGAGTCAGACACTTGGTGATGCTATTAATTTTTATGTTGAAAAGCGTCACCGATAAAATACTTCCCTGGGGCACACCCATCTCTTGATCGTGCATATCAGAGAGGGTGGAGCCCAGTCGTACCTTGAATTCCCTGTCTGAGAGAAAGTTTGATATGAAAGAGGGCAGTCGGCCTTTTAGACCCAGATCGTGTAGGTCATTTAGTATTCCGTACTTCCACGTTGTGTCATAGGCCTTTTCCAGATCAAAGAAAACCGATACTAAATGTTCCTTCTTGATAAAAGCGTCGCGAATAAATGTTTCCAGTCTAACCAGATGATCATTGGTACTACGACCATAACGAAAGCCACTTTGGAAAGGAGATATTAAATTGTTGGTTTCCAAATACCATACAAGCCGAGAATTGATCATTAGTTCCATTGTTTTGCATACGCATCTAGTTAATGATATAGGTCTATAGTTGGTAGGAT
>JAECUM010090532.1:0-19172 GCA_016617855.1 Megalonaias nervosa | reverse complement strand
GTATGTTGGAGGTCGAAACACTCCAACATAAAGTGCTTAACAGTGAATGGTTCATTGCAAGATATGCACTCTGGTTGGTCTTCTCCTTTTAGTATGTAGGAGTGGGTTAAATAAGTATGGCCGATTCGAATTCTTGCAATGACTACCTCCTCCCTACGGACGGATCTTTAGGAAGGAGTCCAATCTCCTAGGGTTGGCTTGATGGCATGAAGTTTGTTATTCACAGCATCATTCCATGATGCCTGCCATTTCTGACGTAAACAGTCCTTGATACTACGTTTAAAATCAGTATACGGTGTATTAAAATCAGCTGGTTCTAGTGATAGGGCCATTTTAGCAGCGCGATCTGCTTTGTCATTACCTTTAATTCCAATATGGCTGGGTAACCAACAGTATACTATATTGTGGGAGGTACTCAACTCAGTATGTTTAAGAAGAACATTAGCTAACAATGGATTCTCCAGTTTTCTATTATGTAGTGACTGAAGTACTGATAGTGAATCGGAGAAGATGATGCTATTTAAAATACGCTTGCTTTCAATATATTGCAATGCAAGGTGTATTGCTCTGATTTCGGCTGAAAAAATTGATGTACCATTTGGCAAGCGAACTTTTGTTGTGTGTTTTCCACTAACGAAGGCTGCAGCAGCCTTTTCCTCATCTTTTGATCCATCAGTATATATTCTTGTATAATTTTCAAATTGGGCGAGGAGTTCATGGTAACAGTTGTGAAAGATGGAAGGATTTGTCTCCGATTTTTTTCCCTCATGTAACGTGAAAAGTACTTTTGGTTGTTGAAGTAGCCAGGGAGATTTTTTGGAGGCGGTCGTTTTCAGAATTTTTGAACGTTCAACTTTGGTACTGTCAAGGCATGGTAATATTCTAATGCCAAAGGTAGGTGTGACGTTTGGTATATTGTCATATAAGGTTTTATATTTGGGTTCAAAAACAGCCGAAAAAGCAGGGTTCAGAGGGTTTGAGCTTAATTTGAGAGCATACTGTGCGGAAAGCATTTCTCTACGTTGTGATAAAGGCGGTTCGTTCGCTTCAACGAGTAGGCTTTCACACGGGGATGTCTTAAATGCTCCCAAGGCAAGTCTTATTCCCTGATGATGAATTGGGTCTAGCATCTTCAAATAGGACTTCCTAGCTGAACCATAGACAACGCAACCATAATCTAGTTTCGGGCGAATCAATGTTCTGTATAAACTGAGTATGACTTTCCTATCAGCACCCCAGTCAGTGTGCGCTATTACTTTAAGTAAATCTAGAGACTTCAAGCATTTAGCTTTCAAATTCTTCAGGTGTGGAATAAAAGTCAGTTTTCTGTCGAAGATAATACCTAAGAATTTTGCTTCCTCAACAACTGGAATAGGTGTTCCGTCCAGCGTGAGCTTAGGTCCATCATGATGTCTTCGTAGCTGACAGAAATGCATACATACAGTTTTTGATTTCGAGAATTTGAAACCGTTAGTATTGGCCCAATTTTGAATCTTGTTGATATTTTGCTGCAATTGTCTTTCAATTGTATGCATGTGCTTTGATCGGTAACATATTAAAAAGTCATCAACATATAGGGAGCAATCCACACCGGGAGTCAGACACTTGGTGATGCTATTAATTTTTATGTTGAAAAGCGTCACGGATAAAATACTGCCCTGGCGCACACCCATCTCTTGATCGTGAATATCAGAGAGGGTGGAGCCCACTCGTACCTTGAATTCCCTGTCTGAGAGGAAGTTTGATATGAAAGAGGGCAGTCGGCCTTTTAGACCCAGATCATGTAGGTCATTTAGTATTCCGTACTTCCACGTTGTGTCATAGGCCTTTTCCAAATCAAAGAAAACAGCTACTAAGTGTTCCTTCTTGATAAAAGCGTCGCGAATAAATGTTTCCAGTCGAACCAGATGATCATTCGTACTACGACCATAACGAAAGCCACTTTGGAAAGGAGATATTAAATTGTTGGTTTCCAAATACCATACAAGCCGAGAATTGATCATTCGTTCCATTGTTTTGCATACGCAGCTAGTTAATGATATAGGTCTATAGTTGCTAGGATCTGCGCTATCTTTGCCTGGTTTGGGAATTGGTATTACTGTTGCTTTTTTCCAAATTTTTGGTACATTACCAGTAATCCATAAATCATTGAAGATTTCCAGAAGAACTGTTAAGGATGGTTCTGGAAGGTGTTTCAAAAACTGGTAATGTATATCGTCAGGCCCAGTAGATGTATCATGGGCTTTATTAAAAGATTCCATAAGCTCCGACAATGAAAACGGTTGGTTATAGCTCTCTGAGTTTTTCGATGTGAATTTCAACCGTGTTTTTTCTGTTTTAGCTTTCAATCTTCGGAAAGCTTCTGAATAATTAGACGATGAGGAATTTTTGGAGAAACAATCGGCAAGTACAGTAGCTATTTCATGTTTGGTACTGAAATTGTTATTATTGAGCTGCAGATGTCGGAAAGAAATGTATTTTCCATTTCCGTTTATTTTGCGGATTGTGTCCCAAACTTTCTTTATTGAGGAACGAGAGTTTAAAGTTGAAACATATTTTTTCCATGATGCTCGTTTACTTTCTTTAATGATGCGGCGAGCTTTGGCCCGAGCAATACGGTACTGAGTTAAATTTTCGGGCGTGGGACGATTATTAAATTTTTTCAGTGCTTCTTGGCGTTGTCTAATGGCTTCTTTACATTCTTTAGTGAACCAACGTTTTGGGGTTCTTTTACAGTTCGGCGAGAACTTAGGAATGGAATCTTCTGCAATCTCAATTAAGATAGATGTAAATTGTCGAATAGGATCGTTATCGTTTAGGACGGTATTCCTGTTAAGTCTAGCTGTACAAAGTTTTCCAAATTTGGCCCAGTCAGCTTTTTTTAAATTCCACTGTGGAATCGTGTCATCAATTGTATCGTTGGTGTTCTTAAGAGAGATTGGAAAGTGATCACTGCTGTGAAGGTCATCAGCGACCTTCCAATTATAATCCAAAAGTAGTGAAGGAGAACAAATTGTTAAGTCGATACATGTGTATGTACCAGTTCCTGGGTGCAAGTACGTCGGAGACTTGGTATTAAATAGACACAAGTCGTGTCTAGTAATACAATCTTCAACCTTTTTGCCCCTGTCGCTTATGTAATTTGATCCCCATAAAATGTTATATGCATTAAAATCACCGAGTAAGACAAATGGCGCGGGAAGTTGTTGAACAAGCGTGTCTAATTTATTTGGTAATAAGTTGGTGTTTGGTGGTATGTAAATAGAACAAAAAGTAATCACTCGATGTAGAGTGACACTCACAGCAATGGCTTGCAAATTTGTGTTTAAAGGGATGATTCTATGTGGGGCTCTATTGTTCACAGCAATAGAAACCCCTCCTGAGGCCCTGTCAACATTCTGTAAGTAGGTGTTAAACAAAGACTAGTTTTTAAGTGGGATGTTGTCCGTATCTTTTAAAAAGGTTTCCTGAAGACATATTATTGCAGGATCATATTCGTTTAAAAGCAGAAGAATTTCATTGTAATTGGATCTAAGTCCTCGGCAGTTCCATTGTGTGATGGTATTCTTCATTATAAGATTAGAGTGGAGATTTTGGAGCTAGGTTAGACTTTTCGCGGAGACAGTCTGTATGATTATTTCTCTGGAGGAAGTACGGGGGTGATTCTTTTGTTAGGTTTGGAGCTACTTTGAGGACACGGAGCAGTATCTTCCGCATCCATGCTCTCAATGTCCCCAAACCTGTTATAGAGTTTGATGGGGTCATCTGACCCCTTTTGCTGCCTATTTCCGTGAGATCTATTTTTACTCTTTGGTGACTTCGGTGGTGGGGTGTTATTGAAAGTTGTTTGGGTAGATGCCGTGGTTTTTTGTGCTTGGTAATGGGGAGTGTTAGAGCGAGGTGTTGACTCGGGTTGATCTGTCTGTGTTTGAGCGTCCTTCGTTGCTTTAGGATTGTTTTTAACTACAGAGGAGAAGGATGGGCCAGTAAGTGATGTTTTTGCTTGTACAAGCTTTCTAGCCTCTGGATAGGGAATGTTGGATGTGTATTTTACCCTCTGTATTTCCTTCTTCTGTTTCCAAGTATCACAATCCTTGGAATTGGCGTGGTGCTCTTTTCCACAGTTGACACAATGCGGAGTTGCTCTACACTCAGCTTCCTGGTGAGAATGGTCTCCGCATCGGCCACATATCTGGCTTTTTGAGCAACGATCTTCGTGATGGTCATATTTCTGACATTTATAGCATCGAAGGGGGTTAGGTATGTAGATCTCAACCTTCACTTGCAAAAAGCCAACCTTGACCACTCTGGGTACTGCTGGCTTGTTGAAGGTGAGTACGAATGTGTTGGTGTCCTGCAGGTTGTTGTTACGTTTAATTCTTATTCTGCGAACTGCAGTGACACCTTCGTTTTTCATCCCTTCGATGATATCTTTGTCGCTTACTCCAGCCAAGTCCCGACATCGAATCACGCCTTTGGACGAGTTGAGTGTTGTGTGAGCGAATGAGGTCACCGGAATAACGAAAAATGTCTTCATTTTCCGGATATTCTCGGTCTGACCCCGTCGCTCACATTCAATAAGTAGGCATCCCGATTTCAACTTCTTTACACTTTTTGGTGTACCAATTATACCCGTAATTGTCTTTTCAATAACAAACGGAGACAATGAGGTTAGCTGTTTTGAGTCGTCTGTAGATTGTATAACCCAGAAGCGTGGAAATGATTCCACACCACATGGTTCGTCATCTGAGTCAGATCCAGTCTTGGTACGTTTTAGTTGATTTTTTTTTTTAAATATCCATGTTGGTGAATTTAAAATTCAGCACCCGTGCTCCCCGCCCACCAAGGAGCCCAACAAGGGGACACTTTTCAAGTGCCAGGGATACACAGATGTTATACTCAGTAGGTAAATTCACCTCCTGATTCATCCCATAAGACATACTCAGTCGGTAAGATTACCTCCCAATTGACCCGTTGAGCCACCGCCTTCTAGGAAGTCTTCTAAGACTTGGAAAAGGGAAAGTTAAAGGGATAGAATGTAGGGGCAATGGTGGTATCAAGAGAGATACAACGAGAAAGATAAAGAAAGTGAGCGAGTAAATAAAGACCTCCTAGGGCTCGGCATGACCAGCCGATTTGTCGAGACCGGGCCCATCCCGACCACCCGTCTAGAAGAAGTAGAGGCCAAAGTAGTGTATTGCATCAGAAAGCCTCTGCTCAACTACCAGGATCCTTTCCTCCTCCGACACGGGTCGCAACCCACGGCAAACAGGTTGCCTCTACTTAGTCGCCTCTTACGACACGTAGCGAGGCACGGCGGGCCAATTCTACAACCCCGGACCCGCAGGGGGGTCAGATTCCTGGTGAGAATGATCTCCACATCGGCCACATATTTGGCTTTTTGAGCATCGGTCTTCATGATGACCATATTTCTGACACTTATAACATCGAAGTGCATTTAGGATGTACACATCAACCTTCACTTGCAGAAAGCTAACTTTGACCACTCTGGGTACTGTTGGCTTGTTGAAGGTGAGTATAATGGTGTTGGTGTCCTGCAGGTTGTTGTTACGTTTAATACGTATTCTGCGGACTGCAGTGACACCTTCGTTTTTCATCCCTTCAATGATATCCGTGTCGCTGACTCCAGCCAAGTCACGACAGCGAATCACGCCCTTGGACGAATTGAGTGTTGTGTGGGCGAACGAGGTCACTGGAATAGCGAAAAAGGTTCTCATTTTCTTGAGGTTTTCTGTTTGACCTCGTCGCTCACACTCGACAAGTAGGCAGCCCGATTTTAAGTTTTTAACACCTTCTGGTGTACCAATCAATCCTGTAATTGTTTTCTCGATCACAAACGGAGAGAGAGTACATTGAGCGGTTTTGTGGCATCTTTAGACTGTATAACCATGAAGCGTGGAAATGAATCCACACCACATGGTTCGTCATCTGAGTCAGATCCAATCTTGGTACGCTTGAGTTGATTTTTTTTGGAAATATCCATGTTGGTGGATTTAAAATTCAGCACCCGTGCTCCCCGCCCACCAAGGAGCCCAACAAGGGGACACTTTTCAAGTGTCAGGGATACACAGATGTTATACTCAGTAGGTAAATTCACCTCCTGATTCATCCTATAAGACATACTCAGTCGGTAAAATTACCTCCCAATTGACCCGTTGAGCCACCGCCTTCTAGGAAGTCTTCTAAGACTTGGAAAAGGGAAAGTTAAAGGGATAGAATGTAGGGGCAACGGTGATATCAAGAGAGATACAACGAGAAAGATAAAGAAAGTGAGCGAGAAATAAAGACCTCCTAGGGCTCGGCGTGACCAGCCGATTTGTCGAGACCGGGCCCATCCCGACCACCCGTCTAGAAGAAGTAGAGGCCAAAGTAGTGTATTGCATCGGAAAGCCTCTGCTCAACTACCAGGATCCTTTCCTCCTCCGACACGGGTCGCAACCCACGGCAAACAGGTTGCCTCTACTTAGTCGCCTCTTACGACACGTAGCGAGGCACGGCGGGCCTATTCTACAACCCCGGACCCGCAGGGGGTTATATAATGAAGGTGATATATGATTATATACAATGAAGATGATGGTTATATACAATGATGATAATGGTTATATACAATGAAGATGATGGTTATATACAATGATGATAATGGTTATATACAATGAAGGTAATATATGATTATATACAATGAAGGTGATATATGATTATATACAATGAAGATAATGGTTATATACAATGATGATAATGGTTATATACAATGATGATTATGGTTATATATAATGAAGGTGATATATGGTTATATACAATGAAGATAATGGTTATATACAATGATGATTATGATATATACAATGAAGATGATGGCCTTTTCTCTACCTGTGAACAGAAACTAGCACACCCACCCCAAATATCAAATCCGTAGGGTGCAAAACTGACACCTACTACGTGTTGACACGCTGGTAGGTATACTAAATTCTGTTCACAAATAGACTAGGGCTCGGCCAAGGCCCCAATAGATTATAAATCTTGGCCTAAAATCGCCTCCCGCAGACAATTTGTCTTTCTCGGGTTTCGAACCATGGGCGCCAGGACGAGAGTTTATACGCGCTATCAACTGAGCTATCAGACCTTGTTATAAATACATACTAAAAAAATTAGTATGTATTTACCAATAGCCTATTTCCTAAAAACTACAGTAACAAAAACCACAGTTTTCTATATAAAATGAGATTTCTAGTTTCCAAAAAATATATATAATTCTACATTGACACTGTACGTAAGCCGTAACCAAGGAAATTGATTTAGTCATAGTGGATATTCTTAAAATAACTTTACGCGGCACATATACACAGCCGTTATGGAATAATCAATATGCAGCCCAACCTTCTAGATAATAGATTTCGATTGTGCACTGTGTGCGGATTTTATGTAAACAAAGAATACAGTATTATAGACATCCTGATATTTTTTTTTTTGTTATGATAACACTCTATGAGCGTACATACAGGTTTATATTTAGTTCTTCATTTCTTGTGTCCAGAATGCGATTGCTTTGGTCTGTAAGTTTAAAGTGTATCCTTGATAATAACGGATTATGAACTCGCAGGTACACGGGGTTAATTGGCTCTGATACAATTAACTAACCGGGAGATGCCAACGGACTAAAACTGTATAATATGTACCCTTGCTGGGCCTGGCTAGACTTAGAAAGATCTATCTGATAGCTACCTTCAATAACATCACATACCAGATTGACTGCAATAACTGATGTTATGTTTACAATGCCCGGCGATATATGACGTCCGTCACCAAAAGGATTGTTATTGTGTTTTAGTATAACCGGTGGTGGGGCTATTTTGTTCCACGATTCAATTACTCCCGGATAATATTCTTCAATAAGATCACTTAATGATTTCTTCATTTCAGCGTTATTTAAATCTGGTATAACAAATGTTTGTAAGTCTTTTTCTGTTATTTTATAATGATCAAGAAATACTTGTTTAGATTCTGGATTTGTGTAACGATTTCCATCGAATTTAGTCGCAGTGTTTATAATACTTCGATTGACGATGTATAAATCGAATAAGATACCATTTAAATATTTTATTGACTCGATTATTTGCTGTTTTACACTTCCATTATAATGTTGTGATAATGAAATAAGTAAATTTCTTAAATCATTAAACGTTTTATTGTATTCGGGTTTAAGAGTATCTAAAAAATGTTTAATAAATCTTACATCAACAGTATAGAAACTAATCTTCGTCTTGGTGTCTGTGTTAAAAATAAATAATGCTTTATTCAACTTGGGGATCCTTTTACCGTCAAAATCGGTAAAGTAATATATATCGTCGTTTGGAAATCCAAATCTTGTATTACTCCATGGTTGTTTTCCTCGATATTCTGGATTTTTAATGAATTGTTCTTCACTCGTTTTAAACTCATTTTTAGTTGGTTCTGAAACTCCATTATAAACAGGTGCGACTTCAGGCCATCCTAACACTGATCTGATCGAACTCTGATAAATATCTACGAGGTAATCAGGAGAATTTATTTTAATCACCGCTGATAGTGTTGGTTCGTAAACAGTAATCGTTATTTTAGATTCTTTCCCTGTGATAGATTTAATTCTGCGTTGGAACTCATCATTAATCTGTTCTATTTGATAACTGTCAGTTGTAATTCCAACAACTTGCCAATCAGGTGTTCCATCAGGTTTATTCTTATTCGCAAATACCAGTGAATTATTTGCTGGTTGTCCACCAAATGGTTTTGACCTGATATTTGGCCAACTATGATAAACGCGCAGTTGTGCTAGCCCTATTTCCTTTGCTGGAATTGCAGTTGGAAAATTAACGCTAAATTCAGGATTGGTTGAACTTAATGATATCATAGTAGTTTTTGACGGCGTTGTATTAGCTACGATCTGCTGAAGTAATTCCAACGATGACATTATTATTATCGTTATTATTGAATTCTCCATCATCTTTCCATTATTGTCACTAGCGATTATGAATGCTTCATCGTAGGTTTTCATTATCGTTACGAACTCATCGGATATTTTACCATCACTGAGATACGCTGAAATATACGAACATAATTTAGTGTAGGTGGCTGTTGCTGTGTGCAATTTCATTATGTACTTGTTTAGTTTATCATTTGTACACGTAGATATTTTCTTAGCGATAATACTGAAAATACCTGCGCATGTTGTTGCCGTTGAAACTATAATTGTTACAACTGCAGGCGCTGTCATCGTTATTGTTGATAGTAATAATCCAGTTCCAGCAATAACAGCAGAAACCGAATATACCATTATATCAATAACAACCATACGACGCCGATATTTTTTTACCTTTATCGTGTAATCGTCGATGATATTTTTTAGTTTGGTTTGACACTCACATACTTGAACGTATCTGTGACGTTGAACATCGATAAACGACTCTTGATTCATTATATTTATCTAGATAACTAATTGAGGAGTTTCAGCTACAAACTCAATACACCACCAATAAGTCACTGCGGTTAACTTTTTATCATTCGCTATCAGCATAAACGTTTCCTCGACATCTTTGTTTAACACTATAGGCACAATTCCAGAAAAATCATCGGTTGAATGACGCCATGGAAATGTGGTAAATATACTGAATTTTGCACTGCTAAATACAGATAATCTATATACACCAGTGACCTCTGCGGTATGTTTAAAAGTGTTATTTTGCTGCGACCATGTTGCTTTTCCTGATGCTACTGTATATACCATGTTAATTATCTGCTTGTGTGGAATTTTAAAGAGATTAGTTTTTTGAATAATATTAGGAATGCCACTAATGATATCGTTGAGTTTTGTGTTAATGTCAGCGAGATTAATAATAACATTTGGTGGAGTTCCAAAAAAGTCATTAATATTTCTGTTTACATTTCTACGAAAATTTAGAAATGTTTGTACATGATTAATATATTCAGTTCTAAATGTAGCAATTCCATCATTGATTGTCGTTAACGAAGTCATTATTGGAATTTCCTTATCGTCGACGTATTTCTTCGTTGCAGCGTCGAAATCTGTTTCTGGTGTTCTGAGATTATTAATACCATTATTATTCATGTCGAGAAATGCACGCATTATACCACCGCGCACTGACACGTACTTGGATTCTTGATCATCGACGTATTTTTTTGTTGCTGCGTCTGTATCTGCGATTGGATCTCCAAGATACGTAATTTTTCTTCCTGACATAATAATGTCACCTGTAAATACATCACCAGTTTTCTTAACATAATCGTTAACCGATTTACCGGAATCCTGTATTTTACCTTGATCAGTAAAAGTAACGATATTATTAACAACCGCGTTGGGAATTCGTGTAAGTACATCTGGTAGTTGTATGTTACTCGTTTTTAATCGTCCTTGTTTGTCCTGAAAAACGACGACTTCATTTTGATCCACACTTGTGATATTTAATAAATCATCGATTTCATTTCTGAACTGATCAAGAGTTGCATATTTAGATAAATCGACTTGCTGCTGAGCTTTGCGAGAAGATCTTCCATAAATATCTACCATTATATTTACTGATATCTGTTTAAGTGTTATGACGTAGTGTAGTGAACGCGTGCACGACTTTATGAGGTGGTGCTGTTGATTTTGATATAGCATCAAGCACAGCGAGGGTTTCACGACCGCATATTGGAGGATCAGTTATTTTTTGTGTTGGTAGCGTTGAATACCAGATTGGAATATCACCGGTAACGTACTCTAAACATTCTTTTGGTGGTACTAATCCATACGAATCGAAATAAATAATTCCACGTGGATCAATTGCGTATCCGACCCAGTGCGTGCCTGGGCCGGAGTTTTTATCGAGATTAATGATACCGGTTTCAATATTGTTTGGTTTTTTTGGTAGTTGATCGCGCATAAAAACACCTCTGAAATTTTTTATATTTAGTTGCTTAGCAGCATTAAGTAAATCAAAATTGGACATGGGTGATATTAGTAAACTGTCCCGGGAAGTCTTAGACCCTTTCCGTACCACGAATACGGGGTCCCTGGTAATCTTAGACCCTTTCCGTACCACGAATACGGGGTTCCTGGTAATCTTAGACCCTTTCCTTTTTTTTTTTTTTGATTCCTTGTCCTGTTGCTTTCTTTAACGCCATTCCAGCAGCTGTTCCAACAGCGCCTAATGCAGCTGCTTTTGCAACAGCTGGGGCTGCAGCCGCTATTAATGCTGGTATAGCTGCGAGAAGTGGAAATATACCACCTGTCTTAGCAATATCTTTGATGGCGCCCGCAGAAAGATTAAGTTTTATACCTTTATTTGATTTTTTAGCTTCATTGAAGTTTTTGAACTGACGCTCGATCAACGATAGTTTATTTGCACCGGTCATTTGTTCTCGCTTTAGCGATATTTTTATTCCACAGTTATTTTTTGATGCTGATTGCAGCTTTTCAATCTGACCAGGAGTCAGACTCATACTAACGTGATGATATGACATTATTAATATTATGAACGATCTAATTACATGTTTATTTACATATTTTCTACTGGAGCATCAATAACTCTCATTCGTCCACCAACACCTTCGAGTAAGATCGATTTATCGCTGAGTATAACTGCGATTGCTCTGTAATTAGGAATAGCTCCAACATCTCTATTAACACGAGCTCGAAAATGTATATCAACTACTGATTGTCTGGTTAAATCTAAATGTTCTAGTGAAAAGTAATAAATCGGATACAGCGTTGTAAAATCTAGCTGCGATATTTGTAAACAGTATCAATATTTTGATCACGTCCCATGAACGACATAAGACGATGATATGCACGTGCTACATGATTTTGATCGAAATTCAGTAATATATCCTCGGATGGTTCTTGGTGTCCATTTATCCTTAATGAAACCTCAGAAACACCGAGTTTGTCAAATATCTTTATACTTTCATCTTGATCGTTTACTTGTGCAGTATTTTGAAACGCAATAAATATATGTCTTGGTGCAGAAACACCTTGCTGAGAAGCTATTTGCCATGTGAATAGACCATTAATTGCACTATCAACAGCATCTGTGGTCATAGTCAACCATGACAACGTTGATTTACCGCCTTGACTCATAAAAGATAGCAACCTGTCTTCTTCAGATATTGACGGAGTCATCACTGGCATCCACAGGGAAAGTTTTGTTAGTACTACTATACCAGCATCAACTGCACCAGGTCGCCAGATTGCATCATTATCAGTGCCTTTTCGTACAAGTACAACTGTGTGCTTAGCTCCGAAAATGACTTTTCTGACATTTCTACAGAATCCAAAGATATGTGACAACGGAATTGCACATGAAAATACTCTCCTATCACCTTTTAACATTGCTCGACGTGTTGCAAATCCTAAGTTGAAATTTGCATTCATTGATTTTACTGCAGTGGTATCTGCAGCTCCTCCTGCATCTCTTACATTACCTATAGTTACGTTTCTACTTTCTGGAAAATCAGTTGTATCCTTTGCAAACATCATTGACGGGCCAGCCGATCTTGAATAATCGTCGCTGCATCTCGCAAGACCCAATATCGTCGTGGCAACGTCGACTTCTTTCTGAATTGATTCAATATTTTTTCCGTCGATCATGTACGTAGCGCTATCAAACAACGCCATAATACCGTTATTAACAAAACCAACCCTATCATCAGCTCCATATGCTACTGGTGCTGCAGGATTAGCGTTATTTAAAATTTCACCTTCTACTTCAATAAATGCTTCAGCGGGTAGAAAATACCTACTTGTATCCTGAACCTGTAGTTCGATTCGTCCACGCTGATCTGGCAGTCGTGCGTCGTAAGAATAATACTGATAATCGCGCACAGACTCATCTTTGAGAACTGGTGCGTCCATGTCAAACGCGGGGTCAGATATGCGCTTAAACATCTTTATTATTATCATCTTCGTCTAACTCGAAGACCACTCCTCGAAGAGAGACCACTTCCTGCTATCAGACTAGCGGTTATATTTTTTCCTTTTCCGACATCGGGATATCAGCTAACTCCGCTAGTTTTTGATTAGCGGCTTGATTTATTATTTTACTTACACTTGCGGGCATCACTTCAGTGCTAGCCAATTTCACAGGTTGAGGTCGGGTCGCTTGTGGTCTGCGTATTAATCGTGATAGTCTATCTTTGATTGCTGAGAATGCTTTGCTAGCAATATTACCAACAGCGCCTATACCTTTTCACGAACAACATCAATAGCTTTCATTCCTAGTTGCTTTGCAATCGGTATTGCTTTTGGGGCTATTCTTCTAAACAGATCCTGAACAACATCACCTAGTCCATCTCCGTAGGTCGCTTTGTATACTGGTAATCGAGAGTTTATTACCCTGACCATGGTAGGTCCACGAGTATTGTGTATGATCATTTTATTATTAAGTGATTTTATCACTAATTACATACCTAATCACTATAATAATCATCGGCGATTTCATTAATGAGGGACCGATATACATTAATATCCATGATGCCGCCACTAAATAATCGTTTACAAATATCAGCTGCTTCATTAATGATTTCTGGGGAATTATTACCAGCTCTTTTTCCTCCAATGAGGATTTCTAGTCGATCAACATCAGCAAGAACGTTATTGGGACAAGTAATAAGACCACTTCCTAGACCACTTCCAGTTGCTTCGGGAGAGGTGTCTGACGGCCAATATTCTCCTTCTTCTTCTTCCTTTCTTGTTGTTTGGACTGGTTGTAATTGTTTTTTTTTTGTTCTAGTTGTTTCAGCTTTTGTTGTAGTTCTTGTTCTCGTTCTTGTTCTCGTTGTTGTCGTTCTTGTTCTCGTTGTTGTTCTCGTTGTTGTCGTTCTTGTTGTAGTTGTTGTTTTCGTTGTGGTGATGATGGTAATTCAAATTGTGGTGGTTGTGGTGGTGTTTTTTGTTGTTGTTTTGGATGTTTTTGTTTCTTTTGTTCTATCTCTTTTTTTCTTAATTCGATTAAATCATTAAATTTCCTATCATAATCCCGATATAATGAATCAGCATATCTAGCTTGTTCAACATTCATATTTATGCGATATAAATATCTTTGCCATTGTTTACTGTCTTTAATATCTTCTGCGTGTTCAGGTTTCATTAATGTTTCTCTTCGACCAAAACTATCCACTGCAAATTCAGCTAGTCGATCTAGGCTCAAGTTTTTAATTACCTTAATAGTTTCTTCATCAAATTTATTTATCAGTTCATCAGTACTTATTACACGACTCTTTCGTTTAGGGGCTGGTGCTTCAGCACCTTCTGCTTCATCATCTTCAGGTTGATCTTCATCCTCAGGTTGATCTTCATCCTCAGGTATTTCCGGGATTGGCATCGCAGCAGCTATTTCGGCTGGAAGTTCACGTAAAATTTCTTTTGTCTTTTTTGTTCTTCTTGCCATTTTTTCAGTTCTTTCTGCTATTTTTCCAGCTGCTTCAGCGGTTTTCTCTAACATAGGTTGAATATCTTTAGTTGTCTCAGTGACAGGTTTAAATAATTTTTTTGTATCCTCTTCAAATTCAACTTGAGATTCCTGACGCGATTGTAGTTGTTGCTTAACAGAATCACGAACAGGTAGATACTTTTTAATTGCCTCTAGTCGCTCTCGAGTTAATTTAGCTGAGTGTGATTCTCCAATACTCATTATTGATAATATCTATAATGGCTGTTTAATTTATAGCAGCAGAGAGGGTGGGCGACATACGCGTAGTGACCAGCACGTGACAAAGTCAGAAACAATCTGGTCAATTAAAGAAGTTTTTACTATTAAGACAAAAACTTTTTTTTTTAGCCTTCGTAGGAACCCTTAATTTTCAAAACTAAGGTCTCTAAAAAGTTGTAGGGTCCACCCTATCTGCTGCTGCATTTATAGTATATCGTTTTTACTTACCACTCCATGGTAAGACCAAGCTGTTTACATGAAATCCTTTTCTACTCTCAAACAAAGGATTTTCATTTGTTGATTGCATACTGTAGAGTCCGTCACGCTTCTCGTCTGTCAGCCATCTTTTTGTGTTATTTATGTGCATTTTTACTGTTTACTTATTTAACCACACTAAAGACAGTCGCATTTCTTGTTCTTTAGGAGTACATTTTATTTATTTATTTATTTATTTATTTATTTATTTATTTATTGCCATGTCTAGTTTTAAACCCCCTTCGAAGCTATTTTCGATTGCAAAATATATATCTGATCTGATTTTTTGGTGCCTGACTTAAAAAAATATCAGTTTCTTTGTTACGTGGAAAACAAATTTCTCATTAATAAAGATCCGAACTGCAAACTGCTACCATTGTCTGTACGTCTGTCTGTCTATGTTGTAGTATCGTTGTACTATTGAAGTAGCGTAACGCAAATACTATGCAAAATTATGTGGAGAAAAAGTAAAAAGTCGCTGTTAGTCTTTCCGCTGTAAATGTCGGTATTAACAGCACATTTAAGATACAATAATTTCAGATATTGTCATACACGTTCGTCTGCACGTGCTGTACGGAATATGCAATCAATACATTAGGTCCAAGAACTCGAGGGTATGAGCATACAAGAGACTCAGTGGTATTTTTGTTTAAAAAATAAATACGGGTGGTCCAGAAATGTGATATTCCTTTATAATGGAGTGCAGTAATTTGAATTGATTTATGAAATCAGTTTTTTTATATATCCATGCAAGAATCAAAAGAACATCAAAACAAAATGTTGTAGATTCAACTAAGGTCCAGTCAGTTTAATATATAAAATATTCGTGAGAGATGAAATGTGTGTTCACGATCTTAGATAAAGGGGTGGGGGTGCATTGACTACATTCTAAATCGTTCTGGCTACTCGCTGTTGTTTTGGAAATGGTCATTCAGCCGTTTATAAACAATGGAACGGGTGGAGTTTGGGGCCAAAACAATACAAATTTAACACGTTACACAGACATGCTTGCGCGTTCATTACGCTCTGTGTGTGTGGTCGTACGTGCGTCTGTGTGTGCGCGTGCGTGTGTATGTGTGGAGGGGTAGCGAGAACAGAGCGAATAAGGCGCAGTGGAGAGTTCAATCTATAAATACAAACAACATTGACTAGATATGAAAAATCATTAAGAAGTATGTTTCACAATAAATCTAGGATACTCGTTAGGCCTCCGTTGTTGTAGATAAATACTGGCTTGTACAATCAAAGAGCTATTGAGACGGGTTGCTGGAAGAGCCCCTCGAGGGATGAGATATCCTATTCAGCTCGACAAACCATTGTTTATCTTGAACATTTGTCACCCGAAGGGTATGGTTGATTTATTAAATGCTTCCCACCAAGAAATATGGGCTTCGAGGTTAAATATCAATCTACCTCTCACTGCATATTACAAAAATCTTTCCGGAATTACACGGACTGTTAAACTGGTATATGAACTGCTAATGCATGGGTACAGCATTTTTACTATTGAATTGGCAGCTACGAGGTTCTTCGACACAGCAAGTACTTTTAGAAATTAACACGAAAGTGGCAGAGAATTGTCTATTCTTCACGTGTATTCTTCCACTATATAGTTTTGTGCCAAGCCAGTAGATGAAATAAATCAGTCGCTAGGTTCGACCTGTACGACTGAAGCGTTCGCTTCACCTAGGATTTGCCTATTTCTATAATACTGATAACATCAAAATGAAATGCCAGTCAAAAGCAACCTGGTCCTTTTCTGTTAATGCACGGAAAAGGCCGAAGTTAACCCAGTTGAATTTATTATGAATTGACTGGACCTGCTTGAGGGAACGTTACGGCGATGTGAGCAGAAAATTGGATTGTCTTTTACTTATTGCTCAAGCATATTATTAAACTTGTCTATCATTAAAGGAAACATATTTAAAATCAAGTTGATCCAAAGCAATAAAGACATCCGAGTGTGATCAAGGCATGGCCATAGTTAAGACACAAGCGACACAATACACCTCTTATCAACCAAACCTGTTCTAACCAAGATTGCAATACCCATATGCTCCGTTTTACTTGTAAAAACTTTTTCTAACAGACATGCATAACACTTGCACAAATTTATTTCTAATTTAAACTATTTATTTCCAGTCTGAAAGGAAATAATCTTTCATAAAAAAAAATAATTTAGTGTTTTAATTTCTCTTTGGCAACATGCATGTGCTTGTGTCCAGAATCATATTATCCACCATAGTGCTACGTATTAGTAATAGATGGCAAGGTCTGGGTACATCTTGGTCTGAACACTATCAGACAACCACAACAAAAGTCTATAAAACCGACAACAAGGATCAATTTTCAACATGTTTGTGGTCAGAGAATCAATAAAGCCCAGCTCAGATTACATATCCATTATAATCGATAAGCGCAATACGAAGTACAAACATCTGTAATATTTCTACTTGGTTAGCCTTTAGCTGATTACGCAAATTACTTGAACATATTAAGAAGTATCGTGAGATTCGTAATCCCACAAAAATGAAAAGAATGATGGACATCATGTAAATCTAACCTATATTCTGATGTTTGACTACTATCTGAAATAAAATAAAGTAAAATATACAATGCTGGCAAATAAAAACAAAAATATATACAATTATGATATGTCAAATATCTCAACGTTCACTTCTAATGAAACTAAAATCACCTTTGCCTTAGAATCTGTAGGCACATTCCAATGTAGACATTTCTTATTAAATTCCAATAAAACCAAGCAAGAACTTTTAATTCCTGAAACTGGATAAGCATATTGGCCTTGGGAATTATCTGGCTTCAAAATAGTTAATTCAGAAACGAAAGCTATTATCTTGCAAGGTTTAAAAAGTCAATAACTGAAAACGTAAAAACAAAGGAGAGAATCAAAGACATTTCTAGTAAAAATAAAGCTCAGGACTGCATTGATAGTGCTCAACGTGACTACTTCTGTTCTGATTATTCTTTTTTTTAAACAACGGTATAAGTGGAGGACGGTCTGGTCTTTATATATGCTGAACGTGGCGCGGTTCACAACCATTTAATTCAGTAATATAGAAACTGACCTTTGTGGTAAGAAGGCAAGTCGAATACATCTTAATTTGATCCAGTGTCAAAAGCAAGGAAAGTACCATGTTTTATTAAGTTCATTCGTTTATTTAAAGGGTTAATTTCACTTTGCGATATGCTATGTGGTGTGTACAAGGGCGCTTTATCCACTCGTTTACATCACCGATGTTAAGGTCTGGGTACACTTTAATCAGAACAATGTCAACACGTGACTACCACAAAACTCCGCTAGAGGACCAAGAAGTGTCAAAGTAAAATATGTTCGATATTTGAGCATTCACAGCTCAGATTGCATCTACATATTCGGGAAATTCGCTATAGGCAACCGTAAGCATAAACATCTGTCATGTTTCTACGTAGTTTGCCTTTAGCTGATTACGTCAAATTCATTGAAGACCGAGAACTGTTGTGGGAAATGTTGCTTCACACAAAGGGAACGAAAGAAGAACGGATAACTGCGATTCTGACATGCATTCTGTGGCTTGATTTCAGGATAAAATAAAATGAAGTAAAATATACAAGGATACCATGGAAATTGTTAGTGTTCATTCTCTATCCACTAATATGTGGAATAGTCTTCATGTCATCTCATGTCACGTAAAAAAGGTGTACCATATAGACAGGCCAAAACATACCGACGCATTATTTCATATAACTGTCAATTACAAAATTCGTTAAATTAGTTAAAATCATATTTTCAGAATAAAAATTATCCCTACACATGTAACTGATTCGGCGCTGAACAAAGCCCGTAATCTTACTCAACATGAGGCTTTAAACACAGCAAAATGTACAACTGAGAAAAATAGAATTCCTTTCACAATACAATATAATCCTTCGTTACCTAATATACGCCTTATAATTAACAAATATTGGAGTCTCCTAAATTTATCAAATAAAAACAGCGTAAAAACACTTTGCAAATATAAACCAATTCTTGCTTATAGAAGACCCAAGAATTGGCAACATTTTTTAATTAGAACCAAACAGACAGAAAATAAAAAAAGATATTTTTCCTCATCTAAATGAAACAGACTTCAGTGCTCTCAATGTACAAATATAAGAGAAAATAATTATTTTAGTAGCGCCAATACAAAAGAAACATTTTCTATACGTTATAACACTAAC
>JAECUM010090531.1:0-26639 GCA_016617855.1 Megalonaias nervosa | reverse complement strand
TGCTCAACGTGACTACTTCTGTTCTGATTATTCTTTTTTTTAAACAACGGTATAAGTGGAGGACGGTCTGGTCTTTATATATGCTGAACGTGGCGCGGTTCACAACCATTTAATTCAGTAATATAGAAACTGACCTTTGTGGTAAGAAGGCAAGTCGAATACATCTTAATTTGATCCAGTGTCAAAAGCAAGGAAAGTACCATGTTTTATTAAGTTCATTCGTTTATTTAAAGGGTTCATTTCACTTTGCGATATGCTATGTGGTGTGTACAAGGGCGCTTTATCCACTCGTTTACATCACCGATGTTAAGGTCTGGGTACACTTTAATCAGAACAATGTCAACACGTGACTACCACAAAACTCCGCTAGAGGACCAAGAAGTGTCAAAGTAAAATATGTTCGATATTTGAGCATTCACAGCTCAGATTGCGTCTACATATTCGGGAAATCCGCTATAGGCAACCGTAAGCATAAACATCTGTCATGTTTCTACGTAGTTTGCCTTTAGCTGATTACGTCAAATTCATTGAAGACCGAGAACTGTTGTGGGAAATGTTGCTTCACACAAAGGGAACGAAAGAAGAATGGATAACTGCGATTCTGACATGCATTCTGTGGCTTGATTTCAGGATAAAATAAAATGAAGTAAAATATACAAGGATACCATGGAAATTGTTAATGTTCATTCTCTATCCACTAATATGTGGAATAGTCTTCATGTCATCTCATGTCACGTAACAAAGGTGTACCATATAGACAGGCCAAAACATACCGACGCATTATTTCATATAACTGTCAATTACAAAATTCGTTAAATTAGTTAAAATCATATTTTCAGAATAGAAATTATCCCTACACATGTAACTGATTCGGCGCTGAACAAAGCCCGTAATCTTACTCAACATGAGGCTTTAAACACAGCAAAATGTACAACTGAGAAAAATAGATTTCCTTTCACAATACAATATAATCCTTCATTACCTAATATACGCCTTATAATTAACAAATATTGGAGTCTCCTAAATTTATCAAATAAAAACAGCGTATAAACACTTTGCAAATATAAACCAATTCTTGCTTATAGAAGACCCAAGAATTGGCAACATTTTTTAATTAGAACCAAACAGACAGAAAATAAAAAAAGATATTTTTTCTCATCTAAATGAAACAGACTTCAGTGTTCTCAATGTACAAATATAAGAGAAAATAATTATTTTAGTAGCGCCAATACAAAAGAAACATTTTCTATACGTTATAACACTAACTGCTTATCAACTGATGTGATTTATTTGATAACCTTTAAACATATAACATGCAATATGTTGGACAAACTCTTCAACAATTTTCTAACAGAATGAATAATCATCGCTTTCATATAAATCATTATAGAGATCCTCAGTTCTCCTCTAATATTTCAATACATTTAAATACAAATAATCGTTCTCTACTCGAATTTTCTTTGATGCCAATAGATATTGTGCATGGAGACATGAATAGACCGATAAAAGAAAGTTAAATACATTGTATCCTAATGGCCTTAATACCATGGCACTATATAAAATTGTAGAAAATGTTAATAAAAAAACCTCACAGGTTGTATATCCTTTATAAAAAAATAAAATTTTATGTATGACTGTTTGTCTTTATTATATTATTTTGCTCTCTAGGTAAGACATATCCATTCTAATATTGGTCACATTGATGACTGATATTACTAAACTGCTAATTACTACTAAGCAGATAAAAACGAAAAAGTCGTTTTTTAATCTCATTATTAAAGGAATTGTTCACGTTTCAGAGTACAATCAGTGACATCATCGCTATAATCAGCTTCACTGTAGCTACTACTATATCTATACTATACTCGTGCTTTTGCAAACACCAGACTTTTATTTCGTTGACTGCGTGTCTTTACCAATTGTTCACGTGCCTAACTTTTAATATACTTTAACATAGCGTACTACAGCGTTATTTCTACCTTTGCAAAAACATGGGATAAGACATATGGTGGCAAGCCATTTTCTCATTTAAACTAAGGTCGGGAGCTGCGGTGATTTAGTGATTATCCTAGTGGACTCGTGACCGAAAGGGTGCGGTTCGAATCCTACCATGGAACCAGCCTGGGTCAGATACTGTTGGTGTCATTGGGCATGGCACTTACCCTTTTTGCCAAGGCACTAATTACACCACCAGTGTTGCTGCAACGTAAAACACCAACACCAAACCTATACTGAGATCTTGTTTATGTTTAAATGTAATTTTTAGTTTCTGTACTTGAAGTGGGGAAAAAATAAGCACAAAACACATTTAAATGAAAATAACCACTAGACAGAATTGTGAAATCACTGAATAAGCAGCATTTAATTTATTTCCATTACTGTAGCAAATGTTCTGGCAAAAGTCTGTTAGTAATTTTAATATCACTGTTGCTTCAAAAAGCAAGCGCGAGTTGAACGGAGCAATCCTACACTTAAAAAAAATACCGTCACATCTCAACTAATGCAACTGCCAAACACTTTCGCTATTAACATGCTGACAGCTTCATGCCTGTGACTAACTCCATGTATAATCATTTCCAATTTCAACACTATAACATTTGTGAAATTTTGACAAGGGATGATACTCAAAAGGAAATAAACATGATCCTAACCATATGCTGCATCTAGCTTTCACTAGAATTTAAACTAACTGGGTGTGGATTTCCGCAACACCATGTTACGTACATATCCAAATTTACAAAATTCTTTACCTAATACCATCCTTTTTCTATGGTATTCTATATATTTTCATAACTGTTTTTCATTGACTTGGTACTATTTTTCTACATTTTTATTATCTTTTATTACCATGTACTTTCGTGAAAGCGTTTCATATATTTTTGTTTACATCTTTTAAGGATCAAAGACTGTTTAGTCCGAAAGAATTTTCATAGCAAAAGGAAATTGTAGTTCGAATGTGTACATATACTTCATTTTATTTCATAATGTAAGAAAATCTTAGATTACAAGCATTACTGCAGAACACCCACCACTCTTTCTTTTCTATTGTGATGGTCAGCATTTGCACAATGGATAAAGCCATGTTAAAGTAATTTTACGTAATTTTATATAACCCGCCTAAGGCAAAACCTAATACAAACTTTGCAAATGTTTTTTTTTTTCCTCCCGTTTTACTATTAATGTAGCCATTTATTCAGCAATCCATGCTTAATTGCACAAACACAGTCAAACCCTTTTGTTAAGACAATCCCATTAACATACCATATCGGTTTATAGACAATATCGAGTAAACCGTATTAGGCTTGTTTAATTTAAGACGCCACCAAGGCTGAATTAAAGAAATTCAATTGTTCTCTAAGGTTCATTGACATACCCTTAACAGTTTACGACTAATCTGAAGAAAAAAAAACAAAAAAAAAAAAAACAAAAACGAAACTGTACCGTCTGAATTACCAAAAGAGCCAAATCAAAGCAATTTTGCTGAAACACAAAGCAAACTCCACCCCAAAAATAATTTTTTTTTTTTTTATTGGCTCGTCAAACACCCTTCCGAAACGATAAGAAATGTTCCGATTGGTTGTACATAAATTGCGAACGCATTGGATATATTCGATTTTGCATGAGAGTAATAACCGTCCATTATAAAATCTCGTAATATAACAAACTGGACACTATTTCTTCAACCGTCGTTGGGGCAACCTCATAAACAGTGAACTAATTTCTCATTAATATCTCGGGCATTTCTGCTGATTTTGTTAGGTAAGTGAAATTTCTACATTTTCCGCACTACCAATTTGTATTTACCCTTTTCGTAACACACACACACACACACACACACACACATATATATATATATATATATATATATATATATATATATATATATATATATATATATATATATATATATATATATATATATATATATATATATATATATATATATATATATATATATATATATATATATATTATATGCCTGAATTTGCCGCTTATAGAATAGAAACTCACTCCACATATTTTTACTGTTCTATTAAATTATTAGTTTTCCTTAGAATTATTTTCTTTGTGGTCACGCATGCCCGAGTGATCTAAGGCGCCCGCCATAACAAATCACTCGTATTTCAACTCTATCAGAGAGGTTAGAGCGTCCGCCTTGGATGCGGGAGGTCGCGGGGTCGAACCCCGGCCGAGTCATACCAAAGACATATAAATGGTAATAACAGCTGCCTCGCTTGGCGTTCAGCATTAAGAGGTTAGTGTTAGGACTGGTCGGCCTGGTGTCACGATGATGCTACATGTCTGCGGCATGATGCCCCAGTGCTAGAGATCATTATAAACTGCCACACTACATACATCGCGGACATATGACTAAAAATGTTTAAAGCTACGTTAAAAATCCAAATCATTCACTCGACATAAACAATCTCCTACATTTGTTGATTCTAAAATACTGACGTATCAGATTTTCTACGAGTGGTTCCTCACACTTTGCTGTTTTGTTGTAAATGACCCTGATAGGAACGAAGCCCTCAGCGCTGTAGGTACGCAATACACGCGCACGGCGTCGCATTGGTGTGCATTTCTGGACTATTGGACACATACCGTGGCACTTGAAAAAGCAGGGCGTGAGGAGAAAATTAAGGCTTTTATATCCAGTTTTTTATTATACCATGTAGATGGGCCACATGACTTCAAATGAGAATAGAAGAAACCATGCGCTGTAATTAATTTTCATGAATAGGAGCACCCATTATAATTGCTAATGGGCAGGGCCGTAGAGAGCGATCACGGGCCTGGAGTAAGAAATACCTGGGCCTCTCATAGTTCTTGTTCAAACAAAATTGGTCTTTTATAAAATTAAAAAGTGTTGTTCGGCCCGGGCCCAGTACCCGGCCCCAGGTATATATCCCTAGTTGCAACCCATCCCCCCACCCCTACCACTCTTGTCGGCCCTGCTAATGGGCAAACATTTAATAAACTGATACTAGTAATGAACTAACACTGGAATGACCAATTTAATTCCGCTAGTTCTAAAACTTCACTAAGCTAGTCAAATACATTTCAAACTCTTGCGAAACATCATACCATTGTGACTGCACATTCAGACCATATTGGATTTGGTTTGGTGATTCACTGCACAGCAAAACATGTGGGTTATTTAGTTCCGAAGTAATTGGAGTAAAACATCGTTCCCAAGGCGACACCAGGGTAGCTGACACTAACTCCTCCGATGGTGGGATTCCAACCGGCATCCTTTCGGTCGTAATTCTGGCACCGTAACAACTAAACCCCCGCAGCTCCCAAACCATATTGGGAATGTACGGTTAATCTCTCTCAATTGCAAATTAAGAATGTATGTACTTTAATCCTTTGAATACGTTTCTTAAGTTAATAGATGCATGGGCTAGAACTATTTTTAATAAATAAATTCATAGATGTTTGTTGACAAGAAAACTTCTTTTTCATTACTTCACAAATTACCAGATGTTACAATACTCATGAGCCAGTGTGGCAAAATAAGGATGGTTTAGAAGCTAAGTGTATTTTTAGTGGTTTTGAAAAGAATTATTTTGGCAATCGATTGCCATCTTTTACAGAAATGAGTTTGTTTCTTTGGCATAATATTTTTACGTTGATGGCATTGTATAAATAACTGAAAGCAAGGTAAATGGAAGAGGATAAGTCTAACAACATTTGGGGAAAACAATGACTTCCGGAAATAATGCTGCTACTGTTGATGATGATGATGATGATTATGCGGTTGTACGTACATATAAATTAAGCAAACAACAAACTAAAGTGTAAAGCTGTCAACGGAAAACAGAATGACAATTAAATACGATGAATAGTATGGCTTTGTGAAAATTCATTTTTTAAAAATAAAATCTTTATTACAGACACATCATGCAGTCAGAAGGATCTGTTGAGAGAAACACCACCTTGGCTATCCCAGTATCCAGCTTAGCTCAACAATACATTAAAATATTAATGGAATTGAAACGCATTGACGTCAGGGAATTCGTTTGTAATAACAAAGAACTATCATACAGAATGATTAGGTACCTTTATAGCTATAACACCGAAGACCTGTTAAAAGCGTTAGGCTTTTCATCAAATAAGGTAGTTCACATTGATCTTGTAATTGGACACATTTATGAAGAGCTCAGTACTGAGAGTTACAGGTGGGACTCTCATGTAAGGGGCAACACTCTTCAGAATTTGGCTGTTTTAAGTATTATCAAGAACGAAATCTTTTCGACAGAGAAAAGTGCAGTTAGTCAAATTCCGCAATGTCTCCAATTCGATATTTATTATTCTTATTTATTGATCAAAGAGTTTAAAAGATCTATGTTTCGTATATACGACACCATCTGTTGACATTCCAAGAAAGGACTGAAACACAGGATGTCGAGAGATCAGCGCCATCTAGAAGAGTTGATAAAGAAATTATATCCCGGTAGAGTTATACAATGAAGTTTTTAAGGAAAGATGTTGAGATAATGGACAATAACTATAGTAATAACGATAATAACAGTAATAAAGAAAATAAAATCAAAAGATGAAATTATCTGGGTATTTATTAGCACCAAAGTTTCATCAGGTGCAAGACCAGTAACAACCTATAGTTTTGATAAGACTGCAATGGGAAGTTTAGATATTTTCATTACGGCCAAAATCGACATAAGTTCTCAATTGTAGTATCCAGTATCATTACTTACCTGTGCAGTCTATCTATCTATCTATCTATCTATCTATCTATCTATCTACCTATATATATATATATATATATATATATATATATATATATATATATATATATATATATATATATATATCACATACATTAAAAAATAACATGCATTTAAATTGTTGGTATAAAGCAATTTGATATACCAATACTATTGGCATATCAAATTGCGATCTGCCCATGTCGCAATAATACGCATATATAAACATACTCGCGAGCGTTTGCAGTTGATTCTAGATCAATGGTCAATTTCCACACAGTCACTAGCGACGTATGAAAGTAACGATGAAAAAGTATTAATAATCCCCGTTTTCTAAATGAATTTAATATGGTACATATTTTCATCACAATCCTTTCTGCTTTCCTTTCTTCCCTCCCCTCTCATGCATAACGGACAAACTGCGCAGAAATGTTGAATGAGAGAGAAAAGGAATGTTGGCTGAATTAAAACCTTGAAATAGAAATTACAGCAAGTAACCTACAAGAATATGGTTCGTCGTAACGATACGTGTGCACTTTCCTTGGGATTTATCTACAGTGTTTATCAATGATACAAAGTTGCAAACTAATAAATTCCTCGGATACGTGGTACGCATACTGTGATATATTTAATGTTATGTTTTGTTGTTTTTCTTAAACATACCATAATGTTCTAAAACATCGATTATTATTATTTAAATATCAAAATGTCCAAAGGATTATGGTTTGTGTCATCCGACGATATCTCTGGACTTATGAATGATGGTAAAAGTTAAGTCAAACCGACCAAAGGATGAGAGATGGAGAGAGAGAGAGAGAAATTGTGGTTGGTTGTATTATTGCAAAGCAGAATAATGACTTAGATCAACTGTAAATATAAATAAATAAATAAATAATTAAATATATATATATATATATATATATATATATATATATATATATATATATATATATATATATATATATATTATTAACCTCTTGTTGGTTCGTCAATTCGCTTAGTTTCTATTCCACATTAAATGCCATGCACCGGTGTCTGAATGGCGTAGCTATCCAAGTGTTGCTAGTGCTCTAGTTTTATCATTAAAACCATCCTTTATGTTTAAATCATAAGTGTGTATTATATTGATTTAATCAATGTGGAGAAAAATAGAAAGCAAGGAAAGAAAACAATCAACTTATCAATATGCAGACTTGATTGTAAATAGTCACTAAAGGCATAGAACTACATTTTGTAGCGGACACACTCGGGGATGTGAGGAGTTCATTCAGTAGGTCAATACACGGCTGCCTGTAGTAAATCTGAACTCCGTTCAAAGGGCAAATATATGTATTTGTATGTGATATAAATAAAGTGTATGTACAGTATGTATGCTGTGTCAGTGATATACCACTCGTTGTATAAAATTTTTGTCAAAAGGAAACTCAGCAAGCTTCGTTTCTTTTTAATGAAAAATTTATACTTCTTGTGGTATATCATTGATACAGCGTACATACTATACATATTCTCTCTCTCTCTCTCTCTCTCTCTCTCTCTCTCTCTCTCTCTCTCTCTATATATATATATATATATATATATATATATATATATATATATATATAGTTTCTTACATTGCTCACACTTCTCCCAAATCTGTCCAAAAGAAGTCACTTCTAAGTGAGAAAAAAAATTAAAGTCTACCTTGACTCCTGTAATATGGCTGTAAAAATTTCAGAAAATCATCACCCTGGTACCTGCTGGACTTTAGGACATGTACTCAACTGATACAGAGATATAAACATTTGCTATCAGGGTTAATATTTTGAAGTCTCAGGCTCTAAGCGAAAATAAACCCTACCCATTTTGACATCATATGGCCAGATTTAATCACAATGCAAGGGATCACTTTTTGCTGCAGCATTGTTAAAATAATATGCAATGGTACCCAAGTTTCTCAGAAAGTGATGCATATACTGGTGCTTGCCCGAGATTATGGGTACCAAAAGTGTTAACATATATGCCAAAAGTTAAAATATATGTAAACTTTTATATGCACTGGTTGCATACCTTTGAGCTTATACTTAATGAATATTTAAAAAACTGACCTCAGGGATTCATATTTTGACTTATTAAATCCTGAGTTAGATCCAGCTCTTATAAAGCAAAAACAGTAATATGATACGTTGATGAAGAAACGTGGCCTGCCATGCAACCGCCATTTTTACAGATTCAGCAAAGCCTACATAAAACTACACATGAAAGAACATCCTTTCTTCAGAAACACCAATTCTAACATTAAAACCAAGGTCCAATTTAAATGTTACCTTTGACTCAGACAAAACGTCTGCTACCTGAACCAAATTGACACTCCTCTGATCATAGTCACATTTGGTGACGCATATAACAACTTCCGAACTCCACGGACACAAACAATGTGCAAATGCTTATAGTCAAATTGCAATATCTGCGCATGCACGTTTTAATGATGGTTGTTTCATGTGCTACATTCATGATTTTTAGAGAACTATTTGAGCACCAAAATAAAAGGTCCCCATGTGAACTGATGGATTCCGCATATAACATTGTGGACATGAAATTCAGTACCTTGAAATTAGAACCTGTAGTTTCAAAATAAGGACCTTTATTATGGAATAAAAAAGTTTTAGCATGTTTTATTATCTTTGGGCTATTATTTTCTTCCTAGTGTCTTTGTTGTAAGTATACAGGAAAATAAATAATACAGCTTGGTGGATACGACAAGTTTTATGTGTGACTAATATTTCCAGGTATTAAAGTTTGCAAAATTTTAAAGTTATGTTTTCAGGCTTTTGATTATATGTTGTTTTGTCTTTAATAAGTTCATAATCATGTATTTTTTTACTCTTAACTTTGCTAAAATTACGTAGCTGCTTCAAGGAAAGTGATGTAACAAAATGGCAGCATAAAAATAGCCCAAATTATCAAATTATTTTGCTCTCATCAACAGACGCAAAAACTATGATTGCTGATTGTGCATGCTGGAGGTATTTTAATTATTACTGCATTTATATATCTACATCTGGTTGCTCTAATATAATCTTCTGTCATAAACTTTTTGCTCTTAAGTCAGTCAGTAGCAGAAGTACCCATGATCTCGGCCAAGCACATTACCTAATTAATGTTCCACTCGTTTAGGTGTTGAGCTTGTTTATTTGTGGTTGGTGGGGATCATCGCTTAATAAATGTAACTTGCTGGGTACTCAAAAGACCTAGTCAATATGGATGCTAAACGTACAAATATTCTTGAGAATCATGCTGGTCTTATTCAAAATAGAGAGACTAGTTGGAATTCATCAATAGCCAGTTTTACTCTGTTAAAGTACTATGATAATACTTAAAATATACAATAAAACTTTATAACAGTTCTGTGCAAATATTGGGCACAAATAATAACAAATGTTTATTAAGTGAAATTGACGAGCAAAATTAAATTGTGAATATGTTCACATCTTTTCCAACATCATTTGAACCTATATGAAGAATCAGCAGGTCAGGGTTTTTGGCTCGGACACCATCTAACACTTTGGACTTAAAATCTGTGACATCTCCAACCAGTTTTGAATCAGGAATAGATAACAAGAATAAGTTGGGAAAATTCAGAAGACCAAACACATGCTTCTAGTTGGAATCAACTGCAATGAAAATGCTCTTTAACGTTCTTGCAAGTATGCAGCAGCTATGTGAAACAAACTATGAATATGAAATGAATATCAACTATAATGAGTTTATTTAAAAGTACATGTATGTTACAAAAAACAAAAGAAATGAAATATACACATAATTATACAACCTTTTCTCCCCAGATCAAAATGGCAAGATCAAGTGTAATCAAAATGGAAGTTAATCTCTCTCTATAAATACGTTGACACAGTCATGCTCGACTATTACGCAAAGGGTGGTAAGTGGTCAAAGATAAAGTAAAGATGGTAGCAATAGGACAGTCAGAAGAGTAATGTTAGGAAAGGCAGAAATAAGTAAATGAGTGTCAGTGTACGCATTTGTCTCTTCATACACACACCAATCCTGCTAACGTAACGACAAGGAGATAATGAACCTCAACCGGCATAGCCCTGAGAATCACTATGTCTTACTTGTAGCTGACTACTGGTCGTTCATTAAAATGTGATTCTGAAACGGTCCTGCTCGTGAGATACCAAGTCAGAAGCTTCTGCAATTAATGGTGGTAATTTTTTCCAAGTACCTATCGTAAGTGGGAAGAAGCTGAACTTGAAACAATTGTTTTTGCTGACTTAATTGGAACCTATTTCCAACTTAATTGTAACTTAATCATAAACATTTAAGAGAACAAATTATTATATTTGGGTACAAACGTATCAACACTTATTAAATGAATATATAAAATATGAAACAGTTCCTAGTATTTTCTTTAAGCAAACAGTACTGCTACTATCCTAACTATAGTAAAAGTCACACTGGTCATGTCAGTTGGAATTGTTACAATATTGGGTAGTACGAATTTGTTTCTCAATATGCAAAGCTTTCATTTTGACATCAAAGCACGCGAGACATTCAATCCAGATTATACCTGATCACACCTTTAGGTAGTCCTACAATGTAAGACTTCGACCTAGTCCTACACGGTACTCCCGGCTTCCATCGCATTCCAGCCAACTGAAATGTAGGCCAACAGTACTTGAAAATATGTCCATTTGCTTGTGTGGGAGTTTGAATTTAGTAGGAAAAAGACATCAGAGCAAGTAAAGTCTGACTAAAACATTATAACTTTAATTTGTGGAAAAATGCAGATATGGGATGCCAAGTTTGAGATATTCCTGAAAATCTGACTTGTCGTTCCGATGTTAAACGACATCAGAACACACTATACAGCGCCGTTATTTGGGCAGTAAGACCTAGACACCCAAAACATAAATATCAAGTTTGAGGTCTTACATGTAGGACTAACCTCAACCCTGATCTTTATCTTTTGGGCGTCGACGTCCAAAATATAAATATCAGAGTCAAGGTCTTACATTGTAGGACTAACCTTTAGGTTCATTTACATCCACAAATGTTTACATACTTTAACATCAATTTTGCCGTATGCACCTGGGGCTTCTAAATAATGACCTTCCAAAGGAATGTGGATTTATAAGAATCCAAAAGACGTGACTACTTGCTACTTAGATGTATACAGAATCAAATTCTAAAATATGACACCCATTACTTAGTCCTACAACATAAATATTAGGGTCGAGGGCTTACATTGTAGGGCTAGCCCATTACTGAAATAGTCTGTGTTGAACTTGAATGCCTATAGTCTGACTATACCTCCCCGTTTGTTTGTACCCCCCTACCGATTTCAATAATGTAAACCTTTGATGTGATAAAAAGCGCAAGGAGCTTAGTCAATTCATTCACTGAGTTACAATTTCTAACCTGACTGTGAGTAGAGTGGCCCTAACACCGTCATCGTCTGCGTGTTTCATACTTAACGGAAATTTTCAATATAATAGACGGACATGCTTGAGATCCATTTCCAGTTCCTGGACAAGTCCATTTTCAGCAAAGGGGTGTGTGCACGACTACAAAAGTACATACATATGTCGTCTGCTTCCGATATTTACAATGTCGAATCAAGCAAAGGAAAAGAATGACAACAACACATTTGCCATTCACGTGGATTTAGCAAGCGGTTTAATTTTTATGTTCATGTGTGCAAAGGGATATAAGTCCAAACTCTCAACGTTATGGTAATTTACGGAATTATCCGGCAATAACAGAATAGGATGAACTACGCCATTATGTTGTCTGAGGGGAATAAACTAGACCATTGTGTACGCAATATGGCGCCTTGTTAGTATGGAAAGTCCCTTAAGAATGAAAAGTGCGGAGGATGCCAGTATTAGCGCCACTCTGGTCAATGTCTGGTTGGAAATTATAATCAATGATTCAATTGACTTAGTTCTGTGCACTTTTTATCACATTAAACGTTTTGGTAATTGAAATCGGTAGGGGGTACAAATAAACGGAGAGGTATAGTCAGACTATACATGACCGCTGTGACTTTTACTCAAGTACTATAACATCGGATGTGTAAGCTAAACTTAACTTCTTACTTGCTAAGTAATCAAACTTAAACATTCAGATATATAAATCAAACAACAAACGTAGCAATTTCAGTACAACATTAAATAAATTCCGCAAAAATAACGAGTACACAAAGCAAACTTGAGTAATATGTAACGTAGAAGCAGCAACTAATAATCGTTATTCGTGCAATTTGAAAGGCATCCAATCGAATAGGATTCAAGCGGAAGCAGGAAGTAGAATTGATGGTTTATGGGAGTTTTCCAAGAACTGTTTAGTGCAACCAATCAAAACCGTCGTTATTTGCAAGGACATTTGCATATCTGAATATATGAATGTTTAATTACTGGCAGATTTTCTCCCTTCCGGCATCTCCACGATACTCATCAAATACGGGAAACTTAGATTTTATGCAAATGAATCTTTCAGTGGTTCTTTCTTTTCCTCTGGTTTTCCAATCAAAAGTTTGAAAACTCATTGTATTTGCTCAACCAAATAGCAAGTATAATTTATGTTTAATCAAATGACACGTGGTCTTGCAAGACTGAAATAAGAAACAAGTATATTTAGCACGAGCGCTCCTTTCGTATTCATTACTTAGCACATCCTTTTTCCAAAGTATCAAAATGTCACCAAATTAATTTTACAATTGCAACAAATGCATATCGATCAAACATTTTCTAAAACTTTCTAAAGCTTTAAATGACACGAATATCCAACACCTGGTGTGCTACGTTCCTTCTGTCCCATCCATTTCTGCATTTGTGACGAATGTCCGTAGTGGAAACGTAGTAAATACTTAACAGTCTTGTCGAAATTCAAGTATATATATATATATATATATATATATATATATATATATATATATATATATATATATATATATATATATATATATAGCGTCAACCACTCAAGCTGACCTTACCCCGGTGAACTACATGACATTACATAAGAATTTCCGTCGGAGATCCAGTGTGAAAAAAAAAAATGTTTTCCGTATCAAATGTTCTGTTGATATGGAACAATAGTTGCTCTTTTAATAATACTTTGTAAAAGAATCTACTTTTAAATGTTCCTGATTATTGCATTGCGCATCACTGGTTCAATTCGCATCTGGGACTATTTATTTAACGCAAAATTTAAAGGTGCATGATCTGAGCCAGAATTAAATGAAAAGCTAACAACAATGTCTTCTTTTTATCTGAACTGTTCCCACTAAAATGAAAGTTATGAGATAAACATAATCTCAAATGTGTAATGACTTAATAATAAATTTATTTAATTCCTTGAATAATTTCCAATAAACTATTACCAGTTTGAGATACTCTGTATATTATCTCATTCTTAATGTTAGAGACACATTAGAAACTCGTCCCTCTTTACATCTGCATATTTATTTGAAAGAGGTTTCTTTCCTAAGAACTTTGAGCAATTTTAATTTTTTTTTTTACTTAAGTTTTAATTAGCACCATGTAGCTTAGCTGATTATAAAAGTCAAGTACTTTACTTGGCTTCTGAGCAGAATGACAAGTTTATACAGCTTAGGTGAAAAGTTTAGAAGGTGCATCTCAAAAGTCATGTGTGGCAAGCAAATACCAAGCATTCGTAATCGAGATCGTAATCATCTCCCTGTTGTTGTAATCGCAATCATAACCATGGATTCAAAATAATGTGTAATCGTTATCGTAATCGTAATGATCTCCCTGTAATCGTAATCTCAATCATGACCATAGATTCTAAATAAAGTGTAATTGTAATCGTATTCATCTCCCTGTAATCGTAATCGCAATCAGAACCATGGATTCCAAATAAAGTGTAATCGTAATCGTAATAGTAATTATCTCCCTGTAATCGTAATCGCAATCATAACCATGGATTCTAAATAAAGTGTAATCGTTATCGTAATTGTAATTATCTCCCTGTAATCGCAATCGCAATCAGAACCATGGATTGTAAATAAAGTGTAATCGTAATCGCAATCATCTCCCTGTAATCGTAATCGTAATCATAACCATGGATTCCCAAAAAAATGTAATCGTAATCGTAATCATCAGTGCCAAACAGCCCGTATGCGTAATCTTCTTTGTACTCAACCCCATGACTGGTGATCATACATGAGCATCACTGCAGTATCATGTTACGTTTCCATTGTTTCAATCAGTTATACAGGTCACCTTCGGGCAACTTAAAGTATCCAGGTACCAATCGCATTACATATACCTCAATGCAAAGTGTTTTCTGTAATAAACATACTTTCTATCCTAAGTCAGCATGCGTATCACATACTGTCATAGAAGGGAATGTTAGATTGTCAATTTGACAAGGACACAGCCAAGTACTCCTTGTACTTAGAAAAGATAACTTTGCTAGAATCAGACATAGGTAAGATTAATTCAATAGCAACAGATAATTTTCAAGTGTGTGAATCAAGTTTTTAAGAATATCATAAAAATACAAATTCGCAGATGTGTTGTTTATTTCTGAATACAGAAATCTATAAATAATAAGCCCCCCACCACCACCACCCTCAAACACACACACAAACATTCGCACACAAAAAAAGTGTGCAACTGGTGCCTTTATTCCTATAGCCAAACTTGATTTGTTTCAGCAATATGTGATAAAGCTCGGATTGTACACGCAACTGGATGTACTTAGCCTCGCTTGTCCAAAGACAATTTTATGAGGTACTAAGCTATGTCTTATATTACTGTGCATGTAAATTTAATCGAGCTGTTTCAACTGCTGTTTGCATACCTAAGCTTTATCAGCAAATCATTTCTTTTGGAAATATTAGATGAAAGGCCAGAAAGAATGAATTATATATATATATATATATATATATATATATATATATATATATATATATATATATATATATATATATATATATATATATATATATATATATGACCTACGTTATATGTAATATTAAATAATTGTCTTTATCCCTATGGACCCCAGCATTTCATTCAAAATGTTGAAACTATGATGTTTTTTTTTACTAGCGGCGTGTTTTGTCTGGACAAAGTTGCCAGTATTTCATCAGTAAGTTTCATCAGTCTCATCGGCATTATCTATGCTTTCATAGATATATAAACTTACATTTTATGATGTCTATTGTAATTTGTAAAATGAGACAAATAATTTTTTCCATTTCAAATTACGAATAGGTTCTGAATTATTTTATCACTTTTTTTTTCTTTGATAAAAGTTGTCTATCTTCATGTAAATATTTGGACTGCCACATTCAATGTTCAACGTGTATTCAAATGTTAGCTGGATATACATTATCCAAGAAATTAAAGAAAAATGATGACTTATTTAAACCATTTTTTCATCTCTTTGATGTAGCTAACTGTATTTTTTTATTTATATTATAGACATTATTGAATATCTCAATTCTCTTCTAAGCTATTGTATTATTAACCTGAATTAGAACTACGGGTCGTTTTTACTCTACTGTATGACAAGAAATAATACACTAGTTTTATTACAAACTTGTCAACATATTTACGTAATGAATTGGGGAGGAAGGTTACGCTTGAGTAGTTTTGTAGTAAAACTGCGATCATGTTTATTTCAAATGATCCAAGTCAAAGCACTTGGAGACTGGCAAATTCAATACCAAAAATGTAGAGAAAAAAGCAACATGTAAATATCTGCAAAAAGTTCCATTTTACACTGTCCAATTTTAAAATTCCAGATATAACCATAACAATATCTAACCATAAGCCATAGATTATGAAAATAAATAATAGATTGTGTTGCTGTTGTTTTGTTTTTTTATTTCAAATATCGTATATACTCACTGTTATTTCCAGTACAGCATCAAACTGCGCAAAACCTAAACTAGATATGCAGTTGCTAATGCCCCAACAGATCTGGGTCTATGCATTTTGTTAGAGTAATCAGTAGAAAGAATAACATAGAACATAGCCTGCATTACATTATGTGACAGCAAACAGGCTGTATGTAATTTACAGCTGGACTCGACTTATAGGCTAATAAAAACGGTACCATTTTATCTTTAAAGCTGTTTAATTCCAATACATGCAACGTATGTGTTGCATATGAATAATTAAATTTTTCTTTCGTCATTATGATTTACAGCAATTTTATTAACTAGGCCCATGTGAATTTTCTGGGTTTATACCTACATGAACCCAATCAATTTATGTCACACCCACCTGCACTATTTTTCTGCACATATGCTCAACGAATAAAGGCTATATTTGGAATGGTTTGTTTTATTTGTATGTGGTTTTGTTTTCGCAATCAGAACTGCTTTCATTGAATATATATTTGCGAAGTAAAGAACGTTAGAATTCATTTGGTTTGTGGCACTTAATTATTATTATTATAAATTTGTTTAAATATTACCCACTTGTACTACTTTTTATTATTTGCCCTACCTTGCATTTTTCTGTTCATTCAACACGTACTATATGAGAACAGCACTTAAAGTTCCTTTTCATCCGAGTCCGTGACTGATGAAACAACAAAAACAGCTGGTTATGTTGTGTATATAGTGAATTCCACAGATGCCGAAAGCGACCAATAAAACTACACTATGACCGGTAACCCACTCATATCTCCATTTCAGATATTTGACTGTAATTACATTTTCCATCATTCATTTTCAAGTATTATTTGAATTCACAAAATTAATAAGTCAATACACTGTCAACTATATCCTGATCAGAACGGCACAGGCAAAGCAAACATGAGCTTAATAGAACTAAACTTTTTAATTTATTTGGTCAAATGCTTTGTTCGTACGCTACGGAGATTCGATCCTGGTTCCGACGGTAAACGGCACCCATCGTCTTCCCTGTAAGCACGGCCCCTTATACCATCTTGATTTTGCACACATCACCAACAGGCATCAGTGCATAGCAAACACACCCACATGTCGACCTTGTATTTAATTATTATCTGTTCAGGCATTCCAGATTTCTATAACAGAAACCAAGATATACAGCAATAAAATAATTATAGAGGACTAAGAGAACGGAAAATGCAATCCCTGGAGGATTCTCTGTAACGTCATTTATTTTTGATGATTTGCGCATGGATGAGATGATATAGGGGTCGGTGCTTACATCTGCCATTGCTGGACACCACGCAAAGGAATGCTGTGTCTTTGCAAAATCTTTAGACGGAAACTATATATATATATATATATATATATATATATATATATATATATATATATATATATATATATAATTATCGGTCTTACAGTGGGAGTAGTACTGCTGACGGAAAATCTTCTTGGCAAGAAGTACACCTTCAGTTCAGTACATACCCAGTTTGTGACAGTCAGAACTCTGTGACCGACCTGGCTGGCTCATCCGATACATAAATGCTAAGATCGTTGCCATTAAGCCTAAACGAAATCCACAAGGGACTTGACGTGACTTTATGGAATAGACGAACACGCGCAACCCTTTAAGTCCCCTTGTAACAGATGGTAAGACACAGAAAAACATGGCTTTATGAATTCTAATGAGGCACTGAATTTAATTTGGCAATCAGAACAAATACTTTGAAAAGGGAAACATTTAGTGCACACTAAAACCAGAGATGTACATTTGCAACTTAAGGATAACTTGAATACCCTCGTACCATGGCGGACTTAGCAAGGTATTACGTGAAAACAAACGTTATTTAAACTTTATCCCTCTGTTACAGGAATCAGTTCTGCGCAGCAATCAGCATCCTTCCTCAGCCCTCAGCCATAATTGTCCATGAAGGCAGAGTGTTAAGAAAGCCTGTTTAGATGTCAGCATCCTGACATCCGAGATAACCATACCTTCACTATGTCGTGAGCGCCGAGCGCAGGGATGAATTATTTCTTCATAGATTCAGGTAGTGCATAACCTCGAATACCATAAAGTGTATAGAAAGCATGATGAAATAGAGTTCAACGTACTTGTGTGAAAAGAGCGAGGCACACACACACACACACACACACACACACACATTCTATAGTGGTGCTTTTCTTTTAATGTTCCATCAATGAAGAGGATCTAATTGTTGGAAACAAATATTTCTGACCTTAATTCAAAGAGAAAATGAGTGGCAGAATATTGTACTCATTGAAAATGGGCGACGTCTATTATTTTCAAATATAATAGCAGCAGAGTGCAGATATTTTCCTTCTTGGCATGCATTTTCCCCCGCGTTCAAACTAACAACAAAATTAACCAAACTAGTACTGTATGAAAACTTTGTTTGCACCAGTTTTAACGAGTGAGATAATTTGTTATTAATGTGTTCCAAGTATGGTAATACTTAATGTATGGGGGGGGGGGGCAGAGTGGCTGAGTGGTCTAAAGCGCTCACCGTACAGGATGACTGCCACCTCACCTGTCTGAGTGGGTTCGAGTCTCGGGTTAGACCAATGTGGGAAGCTTCCCAGTAGCTTCTCGTGGGTCGATGGTTCTTTCCGAGATTTTCCCGGGTTCTTTCTCCATCATCCATACTGGTCGCCATGTATAGCCTCCATTGTGCTGAAAAATGGTTTTAAACCCAAAAACAACAACAACAACAACAACAACTACTACTACTACTTCATGTATGTTTACTACAATATGTTGTTCCTCGATTTATGTATAAATGGCGAGAGAGGGGCATTCAATTATTACTGCCCATCTGTCATTCCTTCCATCCATCCGTCACATTCGTTTCTGCAAAATAACTCCCTTAATTATAAATAGTTATGAACAAAATGAAACTTAGCTTAGTTCGATTATCATTTTGCGTAATAGATTAGCAGGGTTATTGCCCCTCATTTTCGGAAGGACTCGCGTTTTTCCCAGCCAAAATGCTCCCTTAATTATTACTGAATAGCAAAATATTTTGTGCAGCTTGGTGATCTTGAAAGAACTTGATTGGCAGACTTCTATGCCTTTGTTTAGACCTTTGATGTTCACATCCATGCACTGTTTTCTCTGTAAAATAAATCCCTGGAATATTCTCAGATTTAAACATATTTAATATGTTTGATACTGATGAAATCTTTGATCAGTTAACGTTTATTGTCATCATTTAGGGGTTGCTATGCAGGGAAGCCTACAACAATCAAACAGAAGTACTTCGTTTTGGCATCACACAAAATGGAGCCATATACACGCATATGTTTCCTTCTACATTTTGTAACTTTAAAAAAAGTGATTTATTTTGGTACCTTTAAAATAAAATGGACAATCGACCACTGTTGCTATCTTGTTGTCTGGTGCTTGTCGTTTCCCCATTATTGAAGGTATGGGTAAAAATTATGTCACCAATGAAATCGTTTTTTGCTTCCATCCAATCAAAGCAACACTTTTATAGGTACCTTATGACCGTACTATGTGGGATCACAATCGGAGCGTTCTGTGCTTTTGGGGAAAAGTATCGGATGTAAATAGTGACCATTTTTAACTTTCCTCAAACGCGTGTTTGTTTTACGTTATTTACTGATATTGATATTTTCGCAAGTATAGTTATTGTCACATGTGATTTTGATAGGTACACTCAGTTATCGTTATTGTCACATGACACACTACAAAACGATTTAGTAACTATGGTTTCTGGTTCACATGTACAACCTTACTTCCCTCATTCACAGTGTATGATGGATAATCAATGTAGATATCTCGGACCTTATCACTTTTCAAAATTTTGTCCACTTAGATATGGAACTCTTAAAATATTAACTTTGCGCCTTTCTCCTAAATGCATCGAAAGTATCGCTCATGCGTCGGGGAAAACATCCAACAAGAAATTGTCTAGGCAAGGAAGTGTCTTACAGCTCCGTGGCCTATTCAATGCAAGGTGAATCTATTACAGTACCTATTTACTACTGGACCTGAGATGGACAGTGACATACAGATTCTTCAAGAGAAGGCTCTTCATATTAACGTCTTAGAAATGAAACCATTCTCAAAGCCTTCCACATGTGGGCGGAATACATCCATGAAACACGGTCTGCATAATGCCGTACAAGTCACTTCTGGTGACATTCCTATGCAAAGGGCAAAACAATTGGCAGACCTTTACCTCAGTGTAGGGGAATACCTTTATGGGTGCTCCCAATATCATCTAATATTCAAATCGGATACATTCCCGTCCGGCTCAATGTCGAAGACGATTCATTATTAAGGGAAAACAATTGCTTCAGAGTCGTTTCGCGTTAAACCTCCATCGTCTCTATGCCTTTTGGGGCCTTCCGATGAACGAGATTTCTTTTTCATTTTTGTTTTACGACCCAAGAGGCATGGGCTTTACGTGCTCTCTTGAAATGATGGGAGGTAATAGGGGCAAACACCTTCCCACTATTAGTTTTGATTGTGAAAACAGTAAACAAACTTGGGACACACGGTAGCTCTAATTACCAACTAACATGAAACACTCTGTATTAAGGATCTGCTCTCTGCAGACACAGACATCACCAGATGAGTTATAGAAATCTCCATTCTGCTCAAATAAATGAAATCGCCACTAATAAATCCATGTTCAAACAAGCTCCTCATTCACTCCTGGAACATCTTCCTCTAATTGAAATATTGTTTTGAGCTTCGATGATTGCAACAGCTGAACGATCGGTGACACAATACTGAAGTCAAACCATCATGAGTTTCAATTTTCAATATCAATTTTTTTCCTCTTTGAAGACCAAAAGTTAACACCTATCACAATAAAAAGTTACTGTTCTATGATCTCTGACACGTTCAAACTTCATGGAAGAGGTTTGGATGCAACAAGGAAATCTCACTTGCGGTCAGATTCTGACATATACATGCACACACATTGAAACAGCCACCATACATGACTTGCCGTTTATGATAATGCTAACTGAATGAAGAGTAAGTGAGCTACATACGATATCAGTAGATGCGAACTACGTGCAGTTCCATTGTGAAGGTTCAGTCGTTCTAAAGACACAACTTTGATCCTTCCTAAGAACAGTTTGCTCTGACTAGTCTGACAAAAATAACTATTCCTTTCCTCTCCTTGAACAATCTGTTGAGAGAAACAAAGATGCAGGACCCTGTAGGTACCCTCAGCTGTTACCCGAGATTACAGTATCTGCATCAACTGTACAAGACTAATCCTACCGCTGAAGGCAGGAATGCAAGTCATACCTCCCCCAAGTGCTGGCCTCTTGGCTAATGGGAGTTATTAAATTAGCGTACTCTTAAGTCTCATGGGATCAGGTATACCGATGAAGATTTGAGCTCACGAAATATGAGCAACATACATTATCCTAGCCTTGTATGTAATGTCTCAATTCAGGACATAGCGTGGTGAACTGACTGGTGCAACTAGTCTGCCTTCTTTATTTTTCATGACAGTGACCACTCCCCATTCATATAACGCACAACCTTTGACCTAACAAGAATTTTGCCACTTTTCGCCTTGGAAACGTTTGACATGGAGACAATAATTAAGTGAAGAAGACTACAGGGATCTCCTACGCCCGTGCACACATTGTCTCATACTGAGTTAAACTAACATTTGGGGAAGTTCATCCTTTTAGAAGCACAATCATCCTCCTTTTGTGTAACAGAGGTAGAGGTAGGAGGCTCAGCATTTCCTCCTCCTCATACCTATTCTACTGTAACTTGATCATGTAATGTGTTTGATGAAGAAAGCAACTTTTTAGTATATTATATATCACCTATAATACTTACTCGATCAATTTACAAACATTCCTTCCCACAATTCCCCAAAGTGCCAACATCTTTTAAGGTGTAATGCTCAAGAAAAAACCTGGTTTAAACCAATGTTAGTCACCTACCTGGTATAAAGAGAATTAAACTTGTAAGAGTTGCTTCCGTTGTTATATATATATATATCTATATATAAAGACGGTTCTTCCATCTTTCTGGGAGATCTGGATTCAGTGGTGGGAAAGAAAGTTCTCCTAGTGTAATGTTGGCAGTTAATTATTTTCAGTGAAATATAATTTATGGGAAAAAAATTGCTTTCATATAATTCTAACATTCTTACATACTATTTCTTAACATAATGTTACGTACAATCTTCTGGCATTGATTTTTAACATCTGAACATTTAAAAAATGAGAATGTGCCAATTAGGAGATGAAAGTTCTAGAAGGACAAGTCATCAATAACAGCTCACAGACATTCAATCACAAAACAACAAATTATAAATCCCTACATATACACACTATGCAACTGTTGTTGTTATGGGTTTAATGCCCTTTTTTAGCACATGATTGGCTATACATGGTGGCCAGTATATTTGATGGAGGAAGAACCACTAACCCATGGAAATCTACTGGCAAGCTTTCTCACATACCCATTTTGGCCAAGCCCAAAACTCAAACTCATGAAGAGAGCTGAGGTGACAGTGATCTGTAAAGGCCAGTGCCTTGGACCACTTGGACACCCAGGGCCTGAACGCTGACACTGGGCCATTTTCTTCTTACAATTCAACGTGTATATATAAAGTACAGTCAAGAATATGACATAGTGTCCCTCATATAGTACACTTGATGTGTTGTGCTGTTTGTAAGGTTCTGAAACCAATTGTTGATTAAAATGCAAAAAAAGTAAAACTTCTTATGCATGCTATAATTTCTTGTAAAAAAAATTACTGCACCATTATACTGACTACGAATGAAAATCCAGCACTTAAAATTCAGAAATCCAGAAGCGTGGGAAAAAAACCCCATGAAATGCACAATAAATGAAAAATTAAATGAGAATTATAAATATTAATGCACTAACATGCAAAAGTGTCCATAATGAACAGGTGCCAGCTATATGGAGGTGTCTGCTAAGATAGGTTACAATGTATTTAGTACTAAATTTAAAGACTGTCAGAAGTGTACATTTAATGCAAGGGTCAGAAATGGGCTTGCCAAAATGCACTTTCAGAAATTTTCATTTTTCATTACAAGAGCTTCATCATAACTTATTTCATTTTTTAAAACAGTTATGGTGATGCGCTGAAGTAATATTTTAAACCATCATCTACATTTAGGAACCTTTTACTTACCTTTGCTACTTATATCAACCAATTTTTCATCCAAGTTTCACTGAAATCTACATTACTGCACAAAAGGGAAATGCAAAGCTGGAACTTATTTTATTATCAGCGATACCGAACTTCAAGCTCTGATCCTTCAGTGTCCTCCCTGCCCCACTCACCCCATCACTGATTATATTTTTTCCTTAAGGTAAGAAGGGTGAGTGAAATTCAGTGCAAGTTTTATCGAAATTTCTAAATTCAAACTTCTACATCTATATCGAAGTAAAATGTTACTGTATGAAAATGTATGGTTCTGAGTTGGAAAAAAAAACTTGATTCATTCATTTTTAATTCACAAGCTTTGAAACTTCAGTACCTGAACAAGTTTAATGCAACTTTTAAAGTGATTATCCCAAAGATCATTCATATTTTCTAAAATTAAGCATATGGTCTTTTTCACAGTATTGTGTATTTTCTTTTCTTGCACATTTATCAAGAGTTGGCTACAAAGTGAATCACAATTAGGCAACACAGGTACCTGGTTACCACATGTGGGTGGATGGGGGGTAGGAATTGCTTTGTAAAAGGGGAGAAACAGACAAATGAGAATGTGACATGGGTTAACTTAAGAAATTATATTCATCCATTAAAAAATAAAATAATCATAATACAGTCAAATCTGTCCAATGCAGCCACCTATGGGGATAATGGATGACCTCTATAGATAGGTTAATTTCTCATACTTGGTTCATGACAAACACTATGCATCAAATACTGTTAGCATTCTTAAAAGCAGTAGTGGGTTGTTATCAAGATATTTAATTTAGCACTATTTAGCAAAAAATAACAATAAAAGTTCCACACAAGTTTACTGTATCTTCACTTTAATCCATCATATACATTATATCAGTGACTATGAAAACAATGTCTGCTAAAATCAGTCTGCAAATATAAATATACCTCCATCAAATCAATAAAACTTAATAAAAGTGTGTGTATGCACTCATTTATACAACTCTCTCAAATGTGCAAATAGTCTAATCTCAAAATGAGTAGAAATGGTGCTTATGGTAAATACAATTGGTTACACTAAGATTTCAATATAAAAAGCTAATACCATAATAAATGAATATGGAGAGATCAGGCACCTAAACCTAATTTCAATGCTAATTAACAGCTTACCTATGACTAAAATATACAGGACCGCAGTTTTGCTAGGCCATCTGGTGTAATTAGGCATGGAAACTGGTGTTTACACTGTGATAAGTAGTTGCTCAAACTCACAAATATCAAAGGACAGTTGGCTTGTTTGACAAACCTTAGATTAATTGAAAATGACAACAAGCTTCTTAGGGTTATTGTTAGCAACATATGAGCCAATATGTCATCTGCCTTTACAAACAAGATTTGTATACATCAAAATAATGCCTGGAATATCCACTCTTCTATAATAAAACTTAAATATTGCTTTGTGATGCTATAATATTTTGTGATAAATGTGAAATGCAATATATTTTACCCTGCATAACCTTGAACTTTATAATACGAGATTCACCTTGTATCTCTAATTGGAGATAATGTTTTTCATGAGACAGCTTTAATTCAAAGTCTTAAATTAACAATTGACAATTACACATCACATCTTACACTCTGGATTAATGATGGTCTCAACAAAGATAATAATGTTTCACTTATACCTAATAGTCCCTTGGATCTTAGTTAACCCGACTCTGTTGTGTCTACACAACTACTTTTTTCCACTATCCTACAAATGAATTGCTTGGACCCTCTTCTTTAACGGTAAAAACCACATTTTGAATCTAATATATCACCTCGTTGTCATCAATTCCTTTTTTCCCAGCTGAGTGTGTGATTTGATGATCATTCAAAATATTTATATATCAAGAACAATATTTTTAATTAGATCACTTCTATATAAAATAATTGATATGTCTGCACATTTCTTCTTTGTTTTTCAACTTCATTTTCCATCAACTAATTTTATCCTTGGTTTCAAAATAAATTTATATGCAAGAATATAGCCGAGTCTGAATTTATGCATTTATTTGGTACACTTCTATTTATATATTTTACTCATTTCTCTATTTATTCGTCATCTCAACTTTTTTATAAGTAGGCATAATTTCAATTATTCTAACAAGTGTTACAATATGATCATTAGTTCCAATTTTTGCAGACGCCACTACTATCAGATCAAATGGGTAAATTAATCAGGGAAGGTAGGGGTAAAAGACCGCTGGATGAGAGAGAGTTTCATGATTTTAAACACTTAATAGTACTGTGTGTATATTATCACGTTTTTCTTTCCCTGTGCATGTACATATCTGTGTGTGTGCATGTGTGTGTGTGTTTGTGTGATCCACATATTTGCATCAACAAGAAAACACTGAACTCTAAAGGAAAGTATACGAAGGAAGCTGACACTTAAACTCTGATAGCCATGACACATTGTCTCAGATACACTGCCTTGCCTTTCTTCATAAGTTGCCACTCCACTGACACACATGTGCAATCTCAGTATGTAGGAATGTAAAAGATAACATTAATAAGCAAAGACAAAACCCAAGTAAGGCTGAAATCATACTAATTAAAATGCAGGTCAAAAATTACTTTAAATTTAATTCTTGTTCCATGATTTTGTATACTTTTATGATTTTAAACATACAATAGTATTTCATTTATATTATCCATTTATTCTCCATGTGTTTGTACATGAGTGTGTGTGAAGGATTTTATCGCTCCTTTGATGCATTTTCCTTGAAATGCCATTAGAACATGCCTAAAAAAATTTTTTTATAATAACTCTGCAATGATAGGTATGTGCATATCTTT